>JAOXNZ010000105.1:22343077-22353280 GCA_028566095.1 Kryptolebias brasiliensis
AAACATATTGACTTTTCTTTATTTAACAGTGAAAATTGTGTTTTACAGCTTCTGTTTTTTCTCTTGTATAATATGGATGCCTCAGTAAATATCCCAGTGTACCTGATGGAGCACCTGCTCCAAGAAAAAGTTGTTTTTTATTTCTTTTTCCTTTGTAAGGCACTCTAGTCTTATGAATACATGCTTGTTGCTGTCAGTAATGTTTACAGCAGTGTACAGAAAGGCAGCAATCCCATCACTCAAGACTGAAACAACACTGTTTGTGGCAATATTATATTTATGTTAACGTGCTTCGTCCATTAGTGAGCTCAGGAAACAATTTGATTTTAAAGAAGTACACAGTGTGACATTTTCGATTTTACCTGGGCGCACCGATCGAGCGTGCCACCCAAGCTTATTGCTTTGTGTGCTGTGCAGTATTTCTTTTTTGCTTAGGGTACAGTGCACTTTTCTCCATGGAACATCTCCTCCCTGAATGAATGCCCCAGGTTCTGTGAGTGTTGAAAGAAGTCTCATTATTGTGGCAATGTGTGGATAGCCCTTCTTTCTTTGAGATTCACTTTTTGGAGCATTCATAAGCCTTTCTTCTGAGATTTTCCCTGACATGTAAGCGCTGAAGCGTTTCCCCTTTGGGCCAGGCAGAGAGATGCTTGATACTCCTGTCAGTGTTTCTGATGCACTTCTCGCAGCTGCTGGTTGTGAGACTCCATTACTTTAAGTGCCTCATGGGGAAATATTGTTGCGGCCCCTCACATACTTACTTGTTTTGCTGCTGTTTTGAGCTGTAAAGACATAGCAGCTTTGCATGCAGTGGAAAAGCTTTAAAAGGATGATTGTGTGCTTATTGGTATAAACAAAACTGCCTGGTCTGATGTGAAGATTATTGCACATGCTCTAATTTTTATAAAATATTTTTGCACTCATCAGTTATTTTGTTTTTTAAAGGGATAGTTCAGATCTGAACAAATAATATATTACCTGTTGTAGATAGATAGATAGAGCTATATCAGTTTTGACTGGATTGACAAGCTAACAGCTAGTCTGAGCAAGGCTAAGACCAGATGGATTGCTGCCATTTTAAAACTATTAGTTTGTAAAGTTTCATAATGGTTCATGCTAAAGCTCTTTTATAAACTTTTACTTCACTGTCAATTTTGCAGTGCACAATTATTCTGAAATAATATTGTGATATTCCTTCTGGAAGTGCTTCAGGCTGCCTTAGAAGTATTACAGCTAGCTGCCGCTGCCATTGTTTGCAATCACAAATTAAAAGCCTAGAATAGAAACTAATACAAATGATCCCCTGCCTTTCATACCAGAGTTTTAAACTAATATCATCTTATGTTGAGAAATAACAGAGTTATAGCTGTTTTAGTCAAACCTTTGATCATGAGATTATATACAATCTAATGTAATATCTATAGCATAATCTGTTAGCATTTGGAGTAATTTGTGTGAATGACTGACAGTGACAATCAAACCAAATTTTAGCTCAATATCTAGAAAATTGACTGAGTTTTTAGATTAGAGTTGTTTTAAGATGGCAGCAGTCTGCTTTGGTCTTGGCCTCACTCCACTAGCCTTTAGCTCATCAGTTGAGTCAGAAATTCCACAGCACCATGTTCCAAAGTAACTGAACTATCGTTTTAACAAATAAAGCATGTTTGATTTCTTTCCTTAGAAGTAATATTGTCTGAAAAGCGAGCATCAGAGTGTAGTAGCTATGAACACCAGTTTACCTGTTTCCTCCCCGAGTGCCTTCAGTGACTCAGATATCTGACCTCTGGTTAAAAAAAAACCTTCAGTGACTCAGATATCTGACCTCTGGTTAAAAAAAAATCGACATCACACTGTTCTGAAGTCTTCAAAGCCATGCTCATATGATCCTGTTGTTGTCCATGATGCTACCCTCTTAAAAAAAAAAAAAAAAAAACACTAATGTACCAATGGCTTGTTTGAGGATTTCTGTTTTGACAGGATGTCAGCACATCTTTTATTATTTAAAGAGTTAGGACGGAAACTTGGGATTTAAAGAAACCAGTGCCAACAACACTAAAGCTACCTCGCTCAAACAAAATAGGTGTAAAACTGATGTCTGACATTGTTGTCCTAATAGTAATACTTCAAGAAATGGTTTATAAAAGTCACTAAGCAGATATAAAGGTTGCACACGCGTGTCCTCGTCTCGACACTCTGAATTTGAAGCTGTTGTGGCATTTGCTCTAATCTTACTAACACTCTGAATAGGTGACGTCACACAGTTTTACTTCATGCTTTTATTTAGAGGATTGTGTGTCTGTGTGTTTTTATAGGATACAGAGGTCAGAAAGGAGAACGAGGACAGGTTGGGCTGGGGTTACCGGGAGATCCAGGACCTACGGGGCCACCGGGTAAGAAAGAAACACAGGAATCACGCTAGTTTCAAAAAGCTAATTGAACGTATAACAATTCTTTCAAAAGTTGAGTGTGTTTTGAACCTTATGGTCTATTGGAGGCTTGAGCCATCGCAGTGTGAGGCAGAAAGAAATGACATTTTTTACATCATCCTTCAAAAAAAGTCCCAACAGGCAAACTCAAGCTCCGTCTGAAAATCATGTTTCATGCTTTTGTGCTTTAACACTTGAGTCCCTTTTTCCAGTTTATCTAAAAAAAACAAAAAAACAAACAAAAACCCATCAGCTGGGAAGGTTTTGTGTAATCTATCCAAAGGACAAGCAGTCAAGCAGGACTGAGAAAACACATCTTCTATAATGGAATAATTTAAAACAGCAACTTTATAAACAATAAATAATTATATGTGATTTTGAAATGGCATTTACAAAAATAACTACAGAAAGTCTGAGCCAGCAACCAAAACAACAAATAAACAAAACTGTGCAGTTTTAAGTTTTTGTTGCTCACCATCAACGGCAAAAAGGTAATAATGTTCTTGCTCATGTCTCTGTGTTCAGTATTCTATACCTTTAGCAAAACATCTCATGAATCACTTAAAGAGTTTTAATGAAAATTTGAGAAAGTAGTTATTAGCTTGACATCTATAACTGATTAATGTTTGGACTCAACCCAATTCAATATGGCCGCAACTGCCAACCACAAAAATAGCTTTAACTCAGCCAATTTTACAGATATTGAGCTAGAATTTGGTGTGGTAGTAACTGAAAGTAATCCTCAACACATACTCCGAGTGCGACCAGATCATGCAAGATTTTGCAATTTCAAGAGTTTGTGCTTAATGTTATTTTCAAGGTTTAACCAAAACACTATAACTCAGCCAACATAAGATGCTCTTTGTTTAAAACTCTGCCATGAATGGTGTTCATTCAAGCAATACTAGGTCTTTAATTGCTATGGGTTTGGACACTATTTGTTATTTATTGACAGATTTTTTTGTGTGGTCACTCAAAATCCATCTTTTACTGACAAGTAATTCAAAGGGAAGTAAACTGTCTTAGTTAATATGTAAGAGCACTTCTCTGAGCTGCCACATTCGTGTCAGAATGACCAGCCATTGCATTTACAGCCAGTCCTCCTCCACATTCAGCCTCTTTTATGCTGTTTTTTTCTGCTAAAAGGAAAGAAATGTACTGGGTTTGTGTCTGCATTCAATCCTAACAGCTCTTTTTTATTGTTGTATATTTTTTAGCTCTCAGGTTGCATTCAGTTTCGGAAACCTTGCAATGCTTTATAAAAAAAAAAAAGACATCCCAGCCGAAGAAAACAAATTGTTCAAGTGGAAAATTGTAACTTTTCTGAAAACTAAAATCCAACCTCCTTATTGTCCTGAGAGAAAAAAAAAAAAAAAAAAAAGAAACAAGCCATGGTGTTAACATGTCCCCTGCTGATGTGAGAACAGGGAATACTTTCTTGAGTTTGAGCCCGCCGCAGCAGGAGCTCATCACCGAACCTAAAGTATGTATTATATATGTGTGCATAATGTATGTGTAGGAAGGGAAAAAAGCTGGCTATAGCTCCTCTACAGAAGATAAATCACAGCTGTTAAAAGAAATCATCTCTAGAGGTGCACAGTTATGGAAAGCACCTGCAGCATAACTGCTGGGGGTTAGACTTAACCTGAAGCCACATCGTGGAAGGAGTCGGAAAGTTCTTGAACCAACCGATATGAATGCAGGTCCATTGCTCTTCTTTTCCCTACGCTCTTAGCTTTCCAAGCCTCTGCAGCCTACAGCAGAAGATTATTTTTACCGACTGAAATTTCTTCCATCATAATGAAAGATAGCCTGTATCCTTGGCATCAACACAGAGCAGGTTCCCTTTGGACTTGAGAAGACTGGGACGTATGAGTCACATCCTGAAGTTTCCTACAATTGTGTTTCATCGATTCAGATGTTAGAAGGTAAAAGTCCTTGTTTTAAGCTGTGAGGTTAGGGCTGTGCATGAGGAAGATTCAATACTGAGCTTAAAGACAAAAATTAACCAAAGTTTCCATCTGTTTTTGTTTTCACTTCAACTATGAAAAAATAATGAAAATAAAAGTCTAGCATTCCTTGGAGGTTTGTATATCACCCGCAGCCTTTCATGCCAAAGTTTTGGACCAAGATCATCTTGTGCTGAGAAGGGACAGTTATAGTTGGTGTAGATTCTCAGTCATCCAGGACATGGTAAATCCCAAAAAAAAGGTTAAAAACAAGTCCAGTTGTTTTTGTTTTTAACCCTTTTTTTGGACAGTTCTAGTTGTGTTGATCAAATCTTGTAAATGACATGCGTGATCTCGTGTGTTGAGAGATCTTGCTAGTATAGGTCAGGGGTGACTACCTTCTACTACCACCCCAAATTTAGCTCAGTATCTATAAATTTGACTGGGTTATAGCTATTTTGGCGTTGGCTAAGGTTGATCAGCTGTGGAGGCCATCTTGAATTGGGTTGACACCAAAGGTTTGATGAATTGCTGATGTACATCTAATGATTACTTTCTGAGAATTTAGTGAAGTTGAACTCATAGACTGAAGACAGAAATTTAACAAACTGGAGTACATGTTCAGTAAAATATCAGAATTACTAACAATCAAAGCACTTACTTTAAAGCAAAGCGGACTGCTTTACCACTTAAACAAGCTCTTACTGGATGAGATGATATACTAATGTCTCATCTGCAAAGATGACCTCAGCATGTTAGAGAGTGAAGAATCAGACGTTCTCTTCTTCATTCTCATTAGTGCAGCTGATGAATTCATTCTTTGTGAATTAGATATTCTTTATTATGAAGACTTTTCTAAAGCAGATGTGGAGAGCAGATGCAAAGTTGCTCACAGAACATAATGATTCATGGCTGCATTTCTATTGATATTCACTGCATCAGTGAAACTTTCTTTACTTTTAGGAAGGAAAGACTAAACAAAAGAACTAAAACCAAGTTATTAATAGTTTGATTTATATAACTGATTAAAGCATTTCTGTAAACAACAAAGGGCTGCAGATAAAAAAGTTTTAATCACTGTATTAGTTATTTTAATTCTTATATTTCTAATGGCTTAATCAAAATGGGTTGCCAGTTTTTACTTGATAAGTTTATAATAATCTGACTGATGTTAGATATTTAACACTGATAAGACAACTTCATATTTTCATATTAACATTTCTGTTAATGCACAGAAATGAACCTTCTTTACAATGAATTCACTGATTCTTGTTTTTGTTTTGTCGTTTGATAAATGTTACTACCGAATGTGACGTTTTGTCATTTTGCCAAGGGAAAAAAACCCTGGGACGCATCAATATTTGAGCTTGATTTTTCAATTAAAGGCAGAAATATCTCTTGTGGACAAATCACAACAACAACAAACACAATCAAACCTGAATCTGGGGAGTGTGGAGGACAAGCTGATGCATTAGTTTCTTTTTTGTGCTCCTGGTGGAGTTCTTGATCAGTTTTTGTGTGTTGGTCTGGCACATTTTCCTGCTGAGGAAGGCCATATCTGTCAAGGAATGCAGTTGCTATTGAGCTGTGTCAAAGTAACATCAAAATGGATGCCAAAACCCAAGGATTTTAGCATTCATCTTGTCACAAAATGATGACTGTTAATCACTTTAACTCTCAGAGGTTTTGTTGTTGTTGCTGATCTTTGCCTTATTGGTTTAAACCAATCATAAAACTATTTACTTTCATGTCACACCCCTTGAAAAGCTCTGTACACAGAGAGTTACTTTGACCATTCTTTGTCAACATTTTTAATCACTATGATTAGAGAGCAGCTGTTTTGTGAGACTGTGCAAAACCACAGTTTAAGCACTTAACCAAAGCTAGTCTGGGTCCAGCCCTTTGCAGTAACTAATAATATCAAACTTTTCTCCCAAGGCCCACCTGGGATCACCTCTCACGGTCCTCCTGGCTCTCCAGGGCCCCGTGGACCTCCTGGGACATGTGACCCCAGTGACTGTTTTCTCCCATCCTCATAAGCCAAGCGGGGTTTGGTAAGAGCAACACTGAGAACCGCCATCCAGCTCAGAGCAGAAAACTGACGGCTCCTCAGTGTCCGACGGCTTCCTCGGCTCTGCTTTATTGAACAGTCTCACAACTGACCTCTTCTGTTCACCTTGCAACAACATTTGGTTGCTGCGGGGGTTTTATGGCTTTTGTGGGTCTGCCGTTGTGTTTTGTTTTAAATGCAGCTTCCGCGTTGCTGTACATTTGAAACTATTTCTTGTTTTCCCAGCCCCTACTGTGATGTGATGCATTCCTTATCGACTCTGTCTTTCAAGACCATGAAATAACTTTATTTCGCCAAGTTCAGCCCGGCCTAAAAACGCAACCTTAATTATTTGTTTGCCTCATTAACTGGCGTGTCTATGCACTCTTCTGTTCTTTTTAAGATAAGCCAATGTGCTGGCTGAAGGTACATCTCGTGTGGGAGTTTATGAGTGTGACAGAGATGGTGAGATTAACTTAGTGAGTGTATTTAATTTTAATGTAGATTTGAGAAAAAATAGCTGATTTATGAAGCGTATTGTGCAACCACATTGCAGCCAATGTGTTTGATTATTGGAAATTATTTATTTTAAGTGTATTTAAAAGAATGGTACTTAGTATAAATGTAGCAGATCTATAATATCATTCAGTAACATAGCCGTGGGAACATTTTTCAGTTGGGGGAGGGTGCTGTGGCTGTGTGTGAGTTTGTATGACTCTAAACATCCATATGAAGAATATCATAATAACAAATATTTGCAGTGAAATGCACACTGGCAATGCATGTTGTCTTGTCTGAATATAGACATTAAGAAATTTGGTTGTCTTGGTTTTTTTCTTTCCTAATCTGTTCATTTTTTTTGTAGATTTTAAGCTAAAATGTTCCAATAACTGTGCTGGTTTTTATAACAGATACAAAGATTTAACAAGGATATCAAAATATTATTAAAATAAAAAAATATGCAGCACTAATGAAATCTGTTTTCCTTTTTTGTAATTCTTTAACAATGTATTTGGACACGCATGTCCTCTAGCATCCATCAGGGAGTGCTGCAGCACCCTCTTCACCCTCGCTTCCCACGGCCTTTTTAAACTATAAAGTCACTATAAAGTTCATTATTACATGTCTGGAATGCTGAAAAGATTTTTAACTTTTTATTCTTTTCTTGTAATTGTGAGTCACAACATGGTTGCAATGTGTATGATAATCAGTTTAAACAAGAACCCGCAATAAATTATTGCTGGAGATGTCTTCCCGTTTTCTGTAAGTTAATACTCATCAGTGATGGTTGCCAAAGTTTTTTGTAATTTAACACCCACCCGAATAACCCATCAGTGCTATTTTGTAGCTACTTGTAGAAAACATAAAAAAAAGTGCAAAAATCTTCGCAGAAAGAGAATGTACTTTAAAAGATTTTTAAATTCACTGAGTGTAAAGTGACCCTTTGTGTACTTTTACTTTTGTTTTTACCTGTAAAATAATTGTGTGCTATCTTTTCTTATTCTTGTTTTATGTCAGTTGGGGTTTATTAAGGGACCTGAAATTCTAACATCACAAGCAAGCTGTAAATCATCATCATACATACAACTTGTTAAAGATTGTGTTGCATCTAAAATGATTGTTGTTTACATTGTGCCTTGTATGATGATTCCTTTGCATTATGTGTATATTTTTGATTTTCCGCAGCTCAAAGGAAATCAGACTACTATGCTACAACTATAATGGATTTAAGACTTTCTTTGTTTTATTTGTTTGTTTGGTTATTTTGGTGAAATGTTCTCTTGAATGTACTTGAACTTTATCGGCTGTCTTGGACTCTACATCCAGGTCTTTCCCTCACTGAACAACACTGTGTGGCTATGAATTGTTGAATTTTGGGGGGTGTTTAAAGACTGGATTATTTTTATTATTATTATTTATTTACTGTAATTTTTCTGATTCAGTTTAATGTTCTCAACTTATTTCTTAACTTTATGAGTCTGATTTGCACCACAGCAGGCTACAAAACTTACAACATTACTTACTAGAAACTCATATTTAGACCATTATTTTAGCAAAAACACTGTAAATTTAAATACTTCAAATAACATTTACTCTCTAGTCACTCTAAATAGAGAACATACTAAATCCTGTAGAAACATAAGATAAATGGTTTGTGGTAAATGTATCGAACTCTTCTTAAGCTTTTTTCTTCAGCTGTGTTTGATTCAAATGTTTTAATTTTACTTTTTAGTCCTGCTGTGGTTAATGTTTAAAATGTTCTGTCAGTGGTGTTGATGTTTTTTTGTTTTTTTACTACAGTTCAAACTACATTGTATTTGTTTTATCTTTCATCTTACATCACATTCATCATGCTTTTCTTACACAATGAATTAGAATGACATACAACTCAGATGCTGCAGAACATATTTTTTGAGCATGCCAGCTTGGTTTTTATCTTTGCTTTTTTTAGTTTTTTTCTATTGCAAGAGGGTCTAATTTTAGAATAAAATCCATGTTACTGACTTAATTTGTGGTTTAAAGTTGCCCCCTGCTGGACATGTTTTGAACTTCTCAATTCTTAGAAAGGAAAACAATCTTTCTTTGGTTTATTGGCCACATAAAATTTCCTCCTTTCTACTCATTCTGTCTTCCCATCTCTCTAATTTTCATATTTAGCTTTACGGGCTCCAAGCAGAGACAATTACGCTGATCTTGATGAGATTTAAATGAGACAGCATCAGCAGATTAATGTGATCTAAACAGTTTTTCGGTGTGCTGCTGGGAGCAACTCCCTTCATGTATTAAATTTAGCTTGGATTGATATGAATACGCACAGGTTTGCTGCTTCCATTTAACTAAACAGTTTGATGAAAAGGGAAGGTCACTGATGCCAGAGCTCACTTCAACCAAAATATTTTCCATCACACCAGGGTAAAATTCATTTATTCTAAGTGGAAAACGTCCAGTTCAAGCAAAGGACAGTATTGCACCAGCTTGATGCAAAACTCACTTCTAGCAATCACCTTCATGTGTTGACATATTTTGTTATTTTTTTATGGTGTTTCACAGTAATGTAAGCTGATCCTGTTGCCACTTGTAATCTAATCTTGTAAGTAAGCTTGTAATGAGGGAAAATATGGATCAGCCTCTCAGCACGGACCCTCAGATTACAAAAATCTGCCTGCTGATCTCAAACGGCTTTTTGCTCCTGCAGAAGCTCGTCTCGTGCTGAGTGACTTTAATGTTTGTTTTCAGACGTTTTTGTTTGGCTGAATGACTACCTCAGTTTTGGTTTACCGCATGTCTATGTGATTAGAGATTTTAAAAATTAAAAAGAAAAACAAAGTCAAAACAACTGTTGCCTTGGAAAATAGAAAACCTCATGCAAGAACACCTCTGTTGTGGGTCGGATGTTGATGCCAGTGTGAATCATCTCACTGAGTGACATAAAAAATAGGGGCATCGATGTGCCTTTTGGGGAGTGCATTTAACTCTTTTTCTTTGCAGAATCTTTTATTTACTCTGATTAATGCCATCTGCCTTTTCTGTGTGCAATAAATGTTCTTAAGTGCTTTAAATATTTCTTGTGTTCAGTTTTGTTTTCTGCAACAATTCAGCTAAGTTCTTTTAGAATAAATCTTATTCACACCTGTGTCCATTTCCTTCATTTAGGTGTTTAATAGTTGGCATTAAACTTGTTAAACTCTGCAGTGACCATGAGGCACAAAACACAACAAAACCAAAACTATATTTTGTGCAATGTGTTTCATGTGTATGTTGGTGCTTTCATATATAT
>JAOXNZ010000105.1:22363004-22376377 GCA_028566095.1 Kryptolebias brasiliensis
ACCACTGGTACCACTGAGGCCTTGACTTTCCACAACTTCTCTATTTCCTCTTTCAGCCCTTGGTATTTCTCGAGCTTCTCATGCTCCTTCCTCCTGATGTGACAGTCACTTGGGACAGCTACATCTATGACCACCGCTTTCTTCTGTAACTTATCTATCACCACAATGTCCGGTTAGTTAACCATCACCTGTTTGTCACTCTGTATCTGGAAGTCCCACATTATCTACTACCTGCCATTCTCCACCACCTGAGGTGGAGTCTCCCACTTTGACTGTGGGACCTCCAGTCCATACTCGGTACAGATGTTCCTGTACACTATTCCAGTCATCTTACATCCTATTATGTGTTGGACTGTCTCAGGGGCATCTTTACACAGCCTGCATCTTGGGTCCTGCCTGGTATGGGTCCGGCCTCCATTGCTGCCATGATTATTCAATTCCATTCAACTTAACTGCTATGATACCTGAGAGGCATGTTGTACAGAGGCAGGTAATTGGCCAGTAGTTGGCATACTGATATTTTGAACCCAATTTCATGATCAATACTGTCCACCTTGGGTCAACCACTCAGGGTGGGTCCCTTCCCACCCCTTCCATCTGTAGATGCCTAGTAGACCTAGGCGTTCATGGAAAGTGGTCAGTTTCTTCAGCCATGATCATGTCAGGTGCAGTCAAGCTTTTTATTCCTGAGACTCTGTCTTTGATGTCTGCCACTGTTATGGTTACTGGTTCTTGCTCTGGGAGATTGGTGTGTTCAGATCTTAGATCCTGAAGCCATGGGGACAATCATCATCATGCCCATATGCTTCTCCAGTATTGTTCAGTCTCTTGTTACTCCCCTGCCATTGAGGGCGGTGGAGAATATCTTGTTTACTCCTTTACTCTTCTTGAGTGTACCTCCTCAGACAAGTAGTTGTTTGGCAGTTTCTAGAGCTTCGAGAATGGACAAGTTTTTCTGTGGTGGATCCTTTTTCAATGCATCTTTCTGTTGCTCTGACAACTGGCTGATTTCTCTCAAGTGCCTTGATCTTAGTTTCCTCCTTATTGCTTGTAGGCTTGATCTTATAATCTTATAAGGATCACTGTGGCTACCTATGTTTCAAAAGATCCCTCTCTAGGCTTGCTCATATAGTAGCATTCCAACAATATTGAGTTCTCTTCCCTTGTCCTTGAATGTCTTGTTCCAGTAGCTCATTTCTCATCAGAATGTCCTGGTTCCCCAACATCTGACGCAAACCTTATGAATCCGGGCGACGCATCATTTCCATGTCTCTCACTCATTATGTAACCGAGGTTGTCACCAGGATTCGAACCCTCAAACCCCTGATCTCCCATACCAAAGTCATGTAACTTAACCGCTGTATAATAATACTATATATATTATTTTTATTTTTGTTTTGTTTTCTTTATAATAAAGACCTAGCATTCCTTGAAGGAATGCATATTACCCGCCGCTACTGACAATTTGAAACCAACATCATTCTATTTGGAAAAATAATGGAGTTGAAGCCTTTTTAGTCAAAACTTAAAAATAATATTATGCACAGACAGGATGTTGTGAGATCTTATTCAGTCTGTTAGCACTCAGAGTATGTGTTGAGAATGACACTCCGCTACTACCACATCAAACGTTAGCTCAATGTCTGTAAAACTCACGAAATTTTTGCCATTTTTTGTTTTCTAAGGTCAATTAGCTGCGACGGCCATTCTGAATCAGACTGACAGTAATTGATCTGTTAGTGCTCTGAGTATGCATTGGGGATGATTTTAGCTACTATCACACAAAAATCTTGGCTCAAAATCTGTAAAAGTGACTTCTAGTTCTAGTCACTTCTGTGTTTGCTGAGGTTGACTAGCTTTGGCAGCCATCTTGAATCACATTGACTCTAAATGTTAATCAGGTGTCATTAAATGTCATAAATTTCTGAGAGCTTCATTAAAACCTGTGCCCTGGTTCTGGTCCATGAGATATTTTGTTAACCCCACAGACAAACAAACGCAGGCACAAACAGACACAGGGAATTACAATATCGCCCTTCTTTCATGGCAGTGGGCGATAATAAAACAATACTTTACCAGATCAGTGGTGCCCAGCATTCCAGATGCACCCTGAAATTGAGAAAAAATACATTTTGCAACTTGTTGACATCATTTGTGGCATTATCACCAACAAGAAACCATCTTTTAGCAGGATTGAACCTGTTGCTACAAAAATTAGCTTTGGGCAGTGTCTGTCCATCAGACACAAAGGATTATAAATGAAGTACAAATTTAAAAAGAATAGAACAGGGGCATAAAGATATTGTATATGGTGCATTCAGACAGACACAGACATCTACCAAGCTACTCAAATTTACCTTTCTGTCAGTTCTTACTACAAAAGATATCTTCTGAACTGCACTCGTGTGTCACTAGCACACAACAAACATACATCGATCTGCCAAATGAAAGCAATACAAGGTCTGCGATCTCAGCTGCTAATAAAGTGAAGCTATTTCACGCTTGTATCTTGTTCCTTCTCTTGTAAAATATAGGAATACCTGAAAATCTTATCAGAAAGGTTTTGTCACTTACTCTGGGCCCGGCTGGTCCACGGGGTCCCTGAGGCCCTCTCACACCCATGGCCCCCTGTGCAAAAAGACATAAATGTGTTGGAAAATACATAAGAAAACATAATATTGTCTACTACATCTAATAAGAAAAGACATACACTCTTCCTTATGAGGTTCATCAGATGTACAGCTCTTGAATAAAAAGACATATTACTGATTTAATTTAAAAAAGGCTATCTCTCTGTGTTTTACTCACAGGTGGTCCAACTTTTCCTACTTCACCCAGAAGTCCTCCAGGTCCTCGTGATCCCTGTTCAAAGACAAATTGAATGAATTTAACAATATGGACATCATTATCAGTTTAAGAGTTAATTGTGTAATAGATAAGAATTACTTACAAAGGGTCCAGCTGGCCCGACACCCTAAAGAGACAAATACAGTATGAGTCAGTGTGATGGGTAAAATGTAAAGAGCAAAAGACAGGATAGACTTAAACATTAAACTGCACAATGCTTCTTCCTGTGATCTGATTGCTGGACTGGAATATTCAGTAAAGAGACATTACTCACAGCTGCTCCACGAGGTCCAGATTTTCCAGGTTCACCCTAAATAATACAAATAAACATGTTAGATACATTAAAACACAGAGATGAATTAAGAGAAACTGAGTTCAGATGAAATTGAGCTGTGCAAGCTTGCAGATGGTCCAAATTAACATTCCTACAGCACATCATATGACTTAGCCGGGCACACTTGACCCAGTGATGTTCGGCCTAATTAGGAGAATTTTTGGGGCTTCGTGCCCCACAGGGATTACACAGGAGACCTGCTGGATTAAGTCTCATTTGTCAGGAGGAATTTGTTCATGCACTGCGGCTCTTGCTGCCACGCCAAAAGACTGGACAGCAGCTTGGCACCATTTCACCGACACTCTCTGAAGTGGGAAAGCAAAGGCTCATTAGTCACTCACTTTCTGTCCCGGGGGACCGTCAGGCCCAGGCTCTCCAATGGGGCCAGTCCAACCCTGCAACAAAAACACTTCCAGATAAATGAGTGCATCATAACAAAATCTGCAACAAATTGGCATCAGTATGTTTTTACTTTATGTATTGAACATGTAGGTTTAACATATCTGTTTAATATTATTTTAGTCATCATGATAGGTCATCATAACCCTGCAAGAAATTTTCTGAGGAGATTTTAAAGGATGCAGCTACTGTCTGACTTGCTTTTGTAAAAACCTAAGTTAAGACAAAATCCTTACGTTTTGATGAATAAACACTAAGATCAAACGAAATGTTAAAGCTGCTGCCAGTGCCTCATTAGTCACCATGGTAACTACACAACTGTGTATCTTACTCCCTGACAGAAAATCTAATGAGACAGCCAGAAATGCAGAGTTGAAATTAAGAATGCTGCATCTTAAATGCACAAAGGAGCATTACCACAGATCCTGCCTCCCAGCAGCTGTCAGACTCCATAAGCATCACTGCTCCCAACAATCTCAGTAAGGATTTACATACATGCTGGCGTTTGCACAATCACTTACTCTGTTTTTACTCATTGTTTAAATAACATTTCCGCTGTTATTGCACACTTTTTTTTTATCTGCACTGATATACTGCATTGTAAATAGTCTGTCTTTTTCAATGTTCAATACACATGCACAATATGTACATTTTTGAAAACGTGATCCGACTCAGTTGCACATTACTAATATTGTTATTATTAACCTTATTTCTTTATATATCGTTTTGAACACTTTAAGAACTCTTTGTGTGAACCTTTATATTTGTTGCTGCTGTTACACCTGAATTTCCCCCTGCGGGACAATAATGGCTGTTTCTATTCTATTCTATTCTATTCTATTCTATTCTAAGTCACCTAAACTGTTGCTATTTAAAAACAACAAGTCATCAATATAATTCTTGAACTGTGCGCAGCAGACGGCTCTGATGATCCCCCCAAAGAAAACTTTTTATGTGTCCACTCTGTTTTATCTAAACTATATTGAAGTTTAAATGACCCTTTATTTCTAGTTTTGAAGAGAAAACTCTGAGCTCACATACAATGGAACTCAATGGAAGCTTGCTTGTGCACTGTATACTCTCTGAGAGAAAACCATAAGTCTTAAAGGACTAAAAGACACATTTGTTGAAAGAAGATAAAAATGCCTGTATTTTGATGTATAAATAATACAAGACTTTTAAGAGTTTTTTTGCAAAAAATTGGAAAGTTTAGTTTCACTTTGTATAAATGTACTGCTGCTAAAAGTCAAAGCACACTATTCTCAATGAAGCCGCATGTTTTGATGTATGTTTTGAATGGTTTTTACAAAGCTGCGGGAGGACTAGTGCAACCAAAACTGTGACAGAAACAGAAAAGTAAGATTAAAACGAGCATTGACATTTTTAATAATAGTGGGAGATGAACAGCTTTACTATGAACAGATTCTTTGAAACTTTAATTCACACAGCTGCTTCAGTTTTACTATTTGAATAAATGTCCTTATATATGCTGTATATTCTGTATTCACTTGAACAATTACACAGAAAAGTGTCCACAGAGAGTCAGAGGGCTCAAGAATGCTAACCAAGGAAACATTCCTGTCTGGCTCATTTCAAACAAATCCACAGAAAGAAATAATTTCGCACTTGTTTGAGGATTCTGAACAGAAGATAGCAGAGACCACTGCCAACAAAGCTCCTATTGTTTTCAGAACCTTGTTGAGTACTATCCACATCAAGCATGTTCATTTTACACGGACCTTTTGAATCATATAAACTCATTTTATTCCAATGTACCTTAAATTAAGCTCTCTTCACCTGGAGCCCTTTTTGTAAGTTAACCTTCAAAATAGATTTAGTGTTTTTAGGGTATAATTTCATAGCTGTCAAAGTTAATTACACTGATTTCCCTGGGATTTGCTTATCCTGTTTGATAAATTCCTTGCATTTTTTTGCCTTTATTTCCCCAAGAAGAGCCCCCTTCTTCATCTGAATGTTCAATGGTCTCTCTGCAAGACCACTGTGTGTAAATATGACCTACATGGTGGGAGGATCTCACTTTTTCGTTCCACCCCCCACCCTTCACCCCAGCAGGTTTTAAGACGGCAGGGTGACCTCATCATAACCAACAACGCAGCAAAAACAGATGACATGAAACATAAAACACAAAATACTTACGTCCTTTCCTGGAATTCCAGGTAATCCTGAAGAACCGGGTTTACCCGCCTCCCCATCAGGACCCTAAGATCAAAAAGTCCACATATACAAATACCTCACCAAAACAATGAAAAGCACAAGAATGCATTCATGTTTTCATGAAATTTGATAGTTACCGGAGAACCGTCCTCACCATCTTCTCCCCTTTCCCCCTAAAATAAAATAGACAGAGTATGATTATTTTTAAAAGGTCATTTATTTTGAAGCATCCAGACAAATATGTGGGTACTGTGACAGAAATTAGAGAACTTACAGAAATACCATCAATTCCTGGGACTCCTGGGGGTCCAGGGGGGCCAGGGGGTCCTTGATTCCTCTGTTCAAAACAATCATAATAAAAGATCTGGTCAAATTTCAGAAAAGTTATTCCAGTCCTTTTCCATTTTTATTAACATGAATCCTCAGTGGTAATGTGGAATAAACAGAAACAGGTGCTCCACAATATAGTATGTTTCTGGAGGATAAAACTATGCTTGGAGCAACTTTATTGGCTTGCATCTTATCAGTAATTTAAAGTGCACTCTGCGGAATGGTGCAAATTAAAAGTTAAAAAAAGAAACCCTACATCAAGATTTCATGTCTTACTTTTTCAAAGACTGATGCACAAGTAATTTATTAAGATAATCTCAACATTTCACCACAATCACACAAAATAATATCTTGATTTTTGGCACAAGCAGTAGGAGAACACAGCCTAAAGACACAAACAGGGAGAACAGACAGAAAGAAATGTAAAAAGTCTTACTTGTGTGGAGCAAAAGAGGACAAAATGCAGGAGCACCACAAGAAAGGACCCTTTAACACTGGGGGCCCCAGCCATGATCACCCTGTGAGCAGGAAAGGTAAAAGCTGTAGTCCTTTCTCTGGAATTTGTTGGGCAGAGGGAGCCCCCAGTGAAAACTACCCAACTGAACTGGCTGCAGCGATCCAGCAACACCAAACCAGGTCCCAAAACTATCAGGGGCTCATGTTTATTCATACAAAGGCTGGTTACAGGAAGGAGGGTTTTCAGGAGACACCACAGGGAGGGGCCACACTGAAGACACCACCAACAGGAGGCACCAGCGGGCTCTTTAACCTGTAACACCAAGTTTATTCACGCAATCAATTTGAAGTTTACTTTTAAAATAAAAAAAATATATAAATATTTGGATAGACAAAAGGGGGGAAAGAAATAACTGGAAACATATTAAAAGTTGATCAACTTTGATAGTTTTAGTGACAGGAACTGCCAGAAATGGTCACAATCTGTTTTTTTCAGTGTTCCTTGTTTTCTGTGTTTTGGTTTAATTCTTGTGTTGTTTTTTTCTGGGGGTTTTTTTCTGTTCAGTGTTTCCTGTTACATCAGTACTTTTCCTCAGTCAATTCTTCTTCTCGGTCCTCTACTCACACCTGTTCCCCATACGCATTAGGCCCAGCTGCATTCACTTACCTCATCTGTTCCAGGCTACTTATACTCCTTGCTTTCGCTCACTCTTCAGTTAATCATTCTGTTGCCTCTCTGCTGGGTCTCTCATGTTTTTGCTGCCTTTCTTTGTTTTGTTATTTGCTGCACATCAGTTAGTTTTCTTTGGTGTTTTTTTTCAGCTGCCATGTCAGCCCCTTGTTTTCTATTACTGTATTATTACATTTTGTTTTCATCGAGTTCCCCATGTGAGCCTGCATCCCTAGGTCTTATCACCAGCAACCCAGACAGAAATGGGTTATCCTTTGGCCTCCTGTTACCATCAAGCCATCCAAACTAACTTTTGATCAGAGAATCATTCATAACACAGTCCACAAAAAGCACAACAGAATGCTTCCTGACCTCCAGTAACACTCTGTGCCACTGGTCATTAAAAAGTAAACCCAAAGGGCAGAAAATTATGTCTGCTTCCTGGTGTAAATCTCCAAACATGTGGACTCCCTATGGAGTGTAACAACAAGCTTCTTGGCATCATTTCACATCCTGCATTTACCAAAAATTCCAGTTTCAGTCAATTGGTGCTGTCACTCATGCAAATCGGCCACAAAGGTGCACTCTTCTGGCATTGCCTGTGCAAAATCTGATCTGAAACATTAACAGAATGGACTCTTATCAAACCTGTTTCTATGTTGTTATGATGTATTTTCTTTTGTCTCTCTTTTTAGCATCATAATCACATATCTAATTCTAAGAATTGAAATTTTAGCACAGATCAGATAAGGTTTGTATGTATTAATCAGGACCATGGACAGGGTAATTAGCGTTGTAGCAGTTTAACCACTAGGTGTCCCTGTTTACTCACACAAAACAACATAAAACCACACAAGCACTTTCCTGTAGACTGATTCTGAAAGTTAAGCTGATTAGATAAGCAACAACTTGAATAGGTGATCTTGCAGTCTTTTTAACAGTATCCCTTCTTGCTAGATATGAGATTGGAACATACTGTTACTGAATGTGCAGAAACAGAGGAGATGAAATCGTCTTGTGCAACATGATTACGCAGTAGCTTGAGCTGATTTCCTGCATGATTGAGAAACTACATCTAGTATAATCTGACAGATATTTCATATTATTTATATAATTTCTGTGCCATATCATTACTTTGTTAATTTTTAGGCCATGTTTTCCATTTCAGTCTATTTTTAGGTTGTCCAGTAATACTCTGAATTGTATTTTGTGACTCAACCTGGGAAATAACTGTCTCTGCTGCTGATCTGAGGATCCCATGATCCCCGCTTCACATGAAAGCTAAGTAGGGTTGGAAAATCTCCCAGCTACATGATGGAAAAAAGGAAAACAGAGCAGAATGTTAGTAGTTAAAGTATGTGCATGCATCTTGCGAGGAGGGACAAAAAGCTCAGTGTTTGGAAAGCTGCACCAATCCCTCGAATAAATATTAGACTATCTCAGACTATTTGTGGTTCCCTCTTTAACAACCAAGCTCAAGATTTGCCTGTTTTTATACATATAGACAAAAAAAGTCTCTATCATGGTTGAATGAACTCCCTGCATGTGTGCAACATATTCTTCCTTTTTCTAGTAAGTTTTGGTATAAACTTTACTTTGGGACTGTTTCACAAGTCTGACACAAGACTGACACTTTTTCATTACTCGTTTTTGCATTTTTGTACATGCCAGAACATTTTGCATATGGAAGTGCACTGCTGAATGTACTGTATATGCAGTACATGCATCAGCTTGACCCTACATTTCTGCACAGCTGGCTTTGATTTATATGAGGCAATTCTCATTGCATTTGCATCAGTAAAGAAAACACTATAAATATGTAATTTGTTAAGCAGAATATAAGTCTCAACCAGCAGTTCCAAGTATAACCAAGAATATATGATTACTCAGATTCATTGGGATTGACAAATAGTTCTAAGGAAGCATGATTTAACTCAAAGCAGTGCTTTATAATGGTCATTTTGTTATGTTAAAGATACTCATTGCAAAGTATGAGATCAAACATAAAAAGGTTACCATGAGTTATATCAAATGGTGCAGTTTGAAAGAGTTTCCTCCAGTAGTTTTCCACATATATTGATATGCAATTCTGAAATGTGGGTCTACACCCAACGTAAACAAAGCACTCGGCTGAATTCTCTAAAAAGCGTGACATTGATGCACCAGTCATCAGTCACATGGCATATTACTCTCACACACAGAGTCACTGTTAATGTAATTGCCTACCTTGTGATTCCATCCATTTCATGGCTTCAACTGGAATTTATTCAAACATCTTCTTGTGGGTGTTCTTTTTTTTTTGACTGACTTCCAGGAATGAACAGAATCCTGAGTTGTTGCTCTGTAGGTCACAATGTGAAGTCTCCTAAATTAGTCAACAGTCTCCCTGGTGTCCGTTCTGCATTCCTTCAGATTCCCTCGGGGGACCCACGTGTTCTGTGTTGTTGCAGGACATTGTATCTCATTTGCACATTAGTATTTGCGTTTATATTACAGCAAAAATTGACCGTTTGTTCTGCAAAGTATCAAGACAAAGAAGCTCTTTTGTAAGAAGGTAAATAACGTGTAGATGATAACGCCAAAAAATCCTAAAGAAATCCTGGAAGATCTGATTTTTCATTTGAAATGAAATTGCTCAAAAATAGGAAATAAAACTGCTGAATTAATATCCCTCTCCTGTATTTTCTCCAAACATTGCATCATTTTCAAATTGCATCAGTTGATACACTGAAAATAAAAAGCTTATTTGCAGCCTGACAAACCAGACAAACTGCTGCTCTTAAAGTTCCTTCAGTAAACTGCAGAAAACAATTAAACTGATTATAGTTACATTACCAAAAAGACATGTTAAAGTTGGAAAAAAAAGCTTTTTTTAATTGCATTATGGTTGCCTCAACAGGAATTAATACACACACAAAATATATGTTTTAGATGCCAAATATAAAATTGAATAAAATAAAAAAGAACCCTTTGTTTGTCCTTCAGCAGGGAGGTGATAAACAACATAAAGTAAAATTAGTAGAATTTTAAAATACCTACAAGATTACTATTAAAACCAAATTAAATAAAAAGTTAAAGAAAACTGTCAGTATAAACAATATAAAAATAGCAAGAAGTATTACGTACAAAAGACCATTTTTAGTATAAAAAGTGTAAATATTCAGAAAGAAGACAAATGTATGTACAATTATAACAAAAAACTTGAGAAGTGATTACAAAAAACAAACAATGGATGCATACATTATAAATTAATTATACATCAAAACATGCAGCTCGATCAAGAACAGAATACTATGACCTTTGGTAACAGCATGTAGTCCAATGTAGACAAAAAATGCAAAATACTGCACCAGAAAATAATGGAGATCAATAAGGTTTTGCTGTAACAGGGAAGAAAATCCAGCCCTCTTTGGAACTTTGTAGGTCAGGCATACGTTACAGAAAGTTAGATTTTACACGTCTGAATTGACACTTTGATTTCTTTTATTGTTTTTACATAAAATCCTAATTTAAATTTCAAAAGCTTTGCAAACACCCACAACTCATTTTGGAACAAATACAAAATATACATCAAAACGTGGGGATTTTTGCCTTCTTTCACTCAACGTGTCTCACTGCTGTAGGAGTTATGGTTTTCTCTCAAATCCACCCCTAGAATACAGGGAGTGCTCACCCAAGCTTCCATAGATGTCAATTATAGTTTAGCTCAAATGATTCTCTTCAAAACTGGAAGTGGAGGGTGTTTTTTTAACTTGTCATATCTCTATAAGATCCGACTTATAGTTTTTGAACAGCGGCTGTTTGTTGCTTAATTTTCAGACTTGGCAGTCAGGGAGTGACATACACAGGCCTGTGGTTACCATGGGGACCACAAATTAACTACTGAAATTAGCATTAACATTTATTTAGATCTTGGTTCTGTTTACACTTCTTATACATCAAAACGTGGGGATTTTTGCCTTCTTTCACCCAACGCGTCTCACTGCTGTAGGAGTTATGGTTTTCTCTCAAATCCACCCCTAGAATACAGGGAGTGCTCGCCCAAGCTTCCATAGATGCCAATTATATTTTAGCTCAAATGATTCTCTTCAAAACTGAATTTTTTTTATTTTTATTTAGATAATTGCAAGCTTGATGTTGGAATTTTGAGCAACAGCCGAGCTACACTGGCACCCTTCTAAACTCCTTGACATTCTGCTGTTCTTGTTGTTGTTGTTGTTGGGTGTGCTCCGCCTCTGCTCCAGCGCAGGAGGAGCAGCTGACTGAACTGTTCAGAGAGCAGCTGCAGCAGCTCCTGCTGTCAACTCCTCGGATTGAACGCCACAGTTAGCTACATTTGCCTAGCAAACACAGCTCCGTCTGGGTCAGCTCTGTGTTCAGTCATTCTAAGGGGGCTGTTTGACCTGCAAACGTTGCCAGATAGGGAAGTGAAATAGTACGCAGAGAAGCCTTTTTTTTCTGTCAGCAACCCGCAGTGACAGGACGACAAGAGAACTGAAATTTGGAGCTAACGTTGGTTAGCGAGCTAATGTTAGCATGCCAGCGCTATGGTGAGTAGCATTAGCTTGTCTGCTCGGCTAATATTAGTGACAACGGTACGGTGGGTGGCTAACATTACGGCGACTCTACGGGGAGACTTTTTTCCTGGTCTGTAATTGTATTTTATAACTTTTTCGAATAATTCTTGAGCTCATGTGGGCGTTAAAAAAAAATACCAAAACGATTTTCGTTTCTCACCTGTAACTGATACCGGTGCAGAGATTCAGCCCATCAACTTCAGGGTTTTATCACCCCCCCCCCCACACACACTCACTTTTAATAAGGGCATCAAAACCTCAAAGTGCCTAAAATGTAATCGTGTTTTCTGGTCCTCGTCCTCGTTGGTTAACAGATCTTATTTGTTTAAAAGAGGAACCCATCCCTCGATTGATTAAGGCCTCGTCTCTTCGAGTTTCACTACTATTTGGACTCCAATCTCATTTAAGGGCTGGAAACATTTTGTTATTGTGGCATTTGTGTCTTCTGCAGCTGTATAAAGTTTACATTTAGCTCTTTTTTTGCATTTATTTGAATAGCTGTTTCGAAACGCAGTGATGCGGTTGTATTTACATATTGTGCATCATCTGTTGTTACTCTAATTCCTGCCATTTGTAGCTCTTAATGCTCAGCAACACTAAAAATAAAATGAAAAACTGTTGACAAGGTATTTTTAGACGATCTGTCAGTGGTATACAGGGATATCTTTGAAGTCTCTTTTACTATAGCTATTCAAATTCAAATCCTCTAGTATCTAAATATAACAATTCAGATGACAGCCGTTTTTTATTTGTCCCAGTGTTTTAACAAATAAATGTCTCAGTAAATATATTCACCAGCTTCAGCCCTGCTGACTCATGCTGTCAGGCCACTACAAGTTTATAACAATTAACATCGCAGCAGCCGACACCTTAAGTTTTAATCTATGTGAAGAGCTTTCACGTTCTAACGTTTATTTTTTAGCTAAAGTCTAACTTGATAAACCAGCTGCTACCACACCCTATCAATCAATATTAGCTCGTCATGAGGTCCAGAACTATTAAGTATATTAATTGTTCTTCTTTTTGACACTTCATTGAGTTCTTTGTGTGGTTGTGTAAACATTTGCCAACTCTGCATTAGTAATACGAACATTTTCTATCCTATGGGATGGTTGTCATTTATTTTCCTAGTTATTATTGCAGAGCCAACATTTTAGTAACAAAGTAGGCTCATCAAAAGCATCTGTCAGTGACACTGTTCAACAACTTAACTCAGATAGCCAACGCAAACGTGACTAATACGACGCTGTCAGTTATTGTTCCATTAGTTTTGTGTTTTTTTTAAGGTCAGAATGAGAAATGAATCGATTTTTACATCGGATGTGGATTGAATTTAACTTCATACGCACTGACATTTGTGTTTTCTGTATTGTTCCTACTTTTTTTTTTGGTAGTATTTGAATTCCTGCAGCATTTAAAGAAGATTTCTCTCTAGAACTAAAGCAAAGTTTTAAGTTACCCTGCTACTTCTTCATGTTTATTAAATATCAATGTCCAGGTAAAATTCATATTATTATTATTATTATTATCATTGTGTTATAGGTGGGTTCAGTGACAGGAACACAAGTCCAGTGGATGACTTAGT
>JAOXNZ010000105.1:22376477-22394377 GCA_028566095.1 Kryptolebias brasiliensis
AAGTTACCCTGCTACTTCTTCATGTTTATTAAATATCAATGTCCAGGTAAAATTCATATTATTATTATTATTATTATTATTATTATTATCATTGTGTTATAGGTGGGTTCAGTGACAGGAACACAAGTCCAGTGGATGACTTAGTTTCATATTTAAGGTTAATTTAGGAAGCGTCTCTTTTTAAGTGTTTTTGGCAGAGATGTTTTACTTACTGACAGAAATAGCAGTATGACATTTGTATTAATTGGATCTAAATAAATCTTGAGCTGAAAGGGTTTGCATTAAATGAGATGAATGTCTGGGGTTATTTCTAGGATTGAATTTCAGGCCTATTCTTGAAGTGTTAATGGTATGTTCCTTTGCTCTTCTAAACTCTATCATTGGCTTTGTTGTTAACCAATTAGACTATAAATACATGAATACCAAATGCCTCATGTCTTAATAATTATGAAAAGTTAACTATATCTCTAGTTTAAAAAATATTTTCACTTGGTATTCTGGGTATATGGCAATTAGTGAAATGTACTGATCATTTTAGTTTTTTGCTTACCTTGTGGGATTGTTTGCACTTATTTATATTTCAATAAAACAAAAAAGGTCAAAACTCCAATTGGTTTCATCTAAATTGTTCCTTTAAGTCCATGAGTGGATATATTTGTCTTTGTGTACAGGCCTACAGATGTTTTGGAGATGATGTGAAGCCCCTCTGCCTGTAGAGACCAAGATGACTGAAGTCCAGGCCACAGTGGAGTTTTCTGTGGAGCTCCACAAGTTCTACAATGTGGACCTGTTCCAGAGAGGGTGAGTTCTGTCTCAAGTTTCCACAAAGGTTAATATTGTGCCTTTTTTTTTATTTTTAAATTGTGACTTAGATCAAGAAGCATTTCATCAATTATTTATCATTAAAGTATCCTTACAAAAACATTTGGCTTGATCTACAATAATAATTAACTTCATGATATGCTTTCAAATGACTTTCAGTGACAAACTGGTTAGAATTTTGTGGAGGAATGGAAACAGGCTGTGTTCTGTGACTGTCTCAGTTTGGACAGATGGCAATCTTGGTTCGACCTTCAGGGGTTTTTTGTGCAGACAGCACTGAGATTGCATTAAGTGTCCTCTTTTACGCATGCAATGTGGCCTATTTTCGATATTTATGTGTAATGATGGTTGTTTCTCTGAGGTGAGTCAGTGGGGGTGGCAGATGAAGCCAGATCTTACTGAGCTGCAACAGTTCAACACTAATTAGTGAACAGCGTTTGTAGGAAGTCTCCAAAATGTCTCGCAGGGATTCTCAATTTCCTCACGAGTCGCAGGTCCTCACTGTCTTGTCGCTTCAATTTTGACCACGATCAAACACTCAGCAAGACAAATATTCTCTCAAAATAATCAGAGTGTTGCGAGCATCTCAAACCCTTCTCAGTTTAGTTTTCATAATTCTAAAACTCTATAGCTGTTTCTTTTTTGTGAATTGCCAGCTGTTTATTCTGTGCTACTGTATAGAAACGTTTATGTAGTTGTAACTTGACACTGGATACGTTGTTTGCAATATATAAAATATATAAAAAAAGAAAAAATAATTGCTCAGCTGCAGTGCAGAGCTTCCCTTCTGCAGCACGGGAGGTTTCCACCATGAGCTCTCCTTATGACAACTGCGTTGCCGTTTGACAGGTGTACCGCCCCAGTCACGCTCCCCATCTGTCCCCGTCCCCAGGGCGGGTTACGTGAGCACGGGCTGAGCATTTGATGCCACTCGGGGCTTGCTTCCTGCCTTGCCAGAAAAGTGGTAAAAATGATAAGAGTAGTGGCATTTTAGCACAGTCAGTTGAGCAATAACAGGTCTGTGATATTTTGTTTACTTTCTCAAACTCTTGCAGTGGATGCTTGAATACGCATGTACCACAGAGTCTCAGTGCCGGTGTTTTGAAGTGAACTCTGCTTGCAGACAAAGCGCAACCTACCCTGCATGTTTTTAGGCAAACGTGTCAATTATTTTAGATGAATGGAACTGTGTTTTTAAATTTCCTCTGCCGTGAGATCAAGAGTTATTCAAAAAAATATTCAAAGTTACAGCCCCAAGTGTCCAAGTCTAACCACACCGAAGATAATTATTAATAATTACAAATCTGGTCCAAATCTTTTTATCTTAATTTCTTAAGCATACTTAGTAGATTAAATTATAAATATGGGGGCAGATGCCAAGGTGGGTACAATGTGAGCAGGAGTGGGCAACTAAATGACATGCTCGACGTAGAATACAGCTTTGCAAGCAGTGCACATGAAAATTTGTTGGTCTCTTGGTAACAAACACTCAGCTGCAGCTGAAAATTCACCTATTTAGAGTCTCCAACTTCTCTCTAATTGTTGCAGTCCAGTGATCACAAATCTTTCTTCCCAGGCCCAAGCTTGTGGCACCTTGTATTGGCAGGTACAGGCAGATGTTTTGTGTGACGATCATCAGCAGTTGTGGGTTTTTTTTTTATTTGAATGCTCTTTTTGAGATGTACCATTTATATCATTGGTTAGAGGTGAAATTTCTCTTATTTGACTCACTCACTTTGAACTTGTATGAGGAAATGTCAGAACTGCCTGGCTCGAAACAATAAAACTATCTGTGCAAACTATAACATTAAAATGAATCTCTTGGGAAGGCAAATACAGGATAACATCGGACTAAACAAGATTTGAATAAACAAACTCAAAGTGTTGCTGTTCTTGCAAATGTTTTATAGTGGCAGGAGTTGAAATGGTAATTGTAATACAAAACAACCTTCGGGTGGGTGCAGATTGCTTATCTGCTTCGCTCAGTGTTGTTTTATTTTTTATTTTTAAACTAATTTTTAAAGTTAACAGAGCAATATTTTAACTAAAGTTTCTGTTTGACCATCTTTGTTATATTCAACAAAGGTTAAAAAAACCAAAACAACTGGACTTCTATTCTTACCATGTACTGAATGACTGAGAATCTACACCAGCACATCTTCGTTATACTTCGTGTTGTACACCAGTAAAGGGAAACTAAATCAAAATTGACCCTTATTTGCTCGTGTGGCCAGTTGTTGGCAATATGAGTGGCTGTTACTGGTATTGTATAGTATTTTAAATAAATTGTGCTTTTTATTTAAGTCCGTTTACCAAATGCTATGAAAAACTAAGCAGGAAAAAAATATTCTTGTGGTAAAACTCCTTAAGTCATGGGTTTTCAAAATCCAGAAATACCATTTGGAGCAGCTGTGCAACGAAACCTTGCTGTGCTCAGATAAAACTCCTGCTCAGAGCTTGTGACTCATCGGTGCATTAAAAGCTTAGGTTTACTACATGAGTGACTTTGAAAAACTGTGCTCATTATTAATTTATAAGAGGTGTAGTGTCCTTTTACAACTTAAAGCCTTTGTATATAGTCCATGTAATTTGTTCACCATTTGAAGACAACCTCGTAATGTTCCGTATCAGCTAATGATGCATTATTTATCCCTATAATTATTTTAAACCATTGTACAGGTTCTACCAGATGCGTGCCAGTCTTAAGGTGCCTCCGCGTGTTCCACACAAAGTTGAGACCAGTCTTCTTCGTGCAGGAGGTAAATTATTAGTTTTTTGGATGTACACAATAAAGCCCTCTTCTTTTTTGTTACTACACATAATCCTCTTAGGTAGAAGGTTGTTCATCGACATTCAGATCTGTGGGGAAACATTCAGTAGTTTCAAATAGTTTAGGTAGGTTTTGTAGATGTAACTGATAAACCCTTGGGTTATGTATAATATGATGCATATTGTTTCAGAATTCCTAATGCGGTTTATAAAACTATTAATCTGATATATTAAATCCAAGCACTTAGTTAATATGACCTGAGTAATTGAGATTCTGCTACATTTTCTGAAGTTATTCTGAGGCAGGTGAACTGGTCAGTCATCATCATCATCGTCATTGTGCTGTTAATCAGTGGTTTTCATTTAGGCTCGGATCTGGCGTTCCCTGCTTCAGTCCAGGATGATGTCATCTGCAGCAAAACTTTTCAGATCTTGTATAAGAATGAAGAGGTTGTTGTCAATGATGTCCTTCTCTTCAAAGTGATGATGTTGCTGGATGAGAAGAAGGTAGGATCATGAGAGAGGGGTGTTGTCTTTATCATCTTTACAGATGATTTATTTTTTTTTTTTTCTTCGTGCGCTTTTCATTTGGTTCCATAGTGTGTGTAAATTAAAAAGGAGGAATTATCTGTGGCATAAATGTTGGCACAAAATTCACACGTTCATAGTATGGAACTCCAGATGTTCTCTTTAGACAAAAGTATGTTGTTAGGTGCATAATGCACAATGGAGAGGCAAAGTGACTATTTTTAAAACAGCCCAGAGCAAATTAACTATTGTAATGAGTATTGTCTCCAAGAGTGCTTTTACTAAGTTTCTATGCAGGGGGGGAAAGTGGATCTACCATTGTGTAGGATGCGTCAGACTTTTTACTGGATGTGTGTTCTTCAGGTTAAATGACAAGGTGCTCCAAACTCTAACAGACTAATTAGGCTTAGTAAAAAGAAATGCCTTAGTTATCTTTTTATTTCAATGTATCTAGTTCTTATATGCAAATTCTCAAGCTGGCTTGCTGTTTTTTTTATTTATTTATTTTTTATTTTCTCAGGTGGAAGAGTCCCTCAATGACATGGATTTTCAGCTCTTCTTGGATTTGTATTTCACAGATGGGGATTACACGTAGGTGTTGCAATACTTAACTGTCACCGTGTTGTTTAAATAACGGCAGCTCTTATGTAAATAACAAACTACTTGCATCTTTCATTTTCATTCTGTATCTTCTACAGACCAGATGATTCAAGCACTCTACAGAACATCAGTGGCCGTGTTCTTCGTTTGCACTTTAGCCTCGAGCGAGGCATCCACCAACACATTAATGTTATGTTTGACTATTTCCACCTGTCTGTCATCTCTGTAGTCATCCATGCTTCCCTTGTGGCACTACATCAGCCCCTCATCAGGTCTGGCGAGCAGCATTTCTTTCTTTTTAAATTTGACTTTATTAAAATAGCGTAGGCAGACTTGGTTAGTTTGGTCTGGAAGTGAATTAAAAGTAGTCCATTGAATCTATGCATTTTTCTATTTCCTGAGTTTGTTTTTATTTTGTTTCATATGTAGTTTCCCTCGACCTGTGAAGACCACATGGCTAAACCGAAACGCTCCCGCACAGAGCAAAGATTCAGTCATCCCACCCCTGGAGAGCGTTGTCTTCGGCAGTAGTTGCGTAAAGCAGGTATCACCAGATGTAAGTGGGGCCCTTTTCTAAAAAGAAATATTATTTCTAAATCTTTTTATATGTAGATGCTGCTAACCTTCTAAGCTGTTCAAAATGTCTTGGGGTACACTACAGTCAAATATTAAAACATTTATAAGACACCTAAGATTCTTTTCTTTATTTACAGTGTATTTATTCAATAATGTAATAGTCTCTGCCAAGAAAACACATTTTTTTCTTGAACATGGCATTTTACCACATTTGAAAACATTTCTCAGTTATTGTTACATTTATTACATTGTAAGATGTGTCACATGTTGATCGATCCAGCACAAGTGGAGAAAAAAGTTATACCGCTGTCACATTTGACCAAAGAAAGGCATTCAGCTCGAGCTGCTCCCGAGATGCTGTAGCCTAACTCTGTTAAGAGTTATTCATGCAGAACAGTGGCAGTGCTCTTCATCACCCTAAATGCATCACTAACATGAAACCTAAGAATAACAACCTCCCTTGGATCATTTATTTCATATCATTTATGTAACTACAGATATTTGCACAGAAGCTGCTATATTTGAAACAATTGTGTTTAGATTTTTTTTCATAAAATGATTTACATGAAATAAATATCTTTAAAATAAGTCAAGTTTTATAGTGTTAAATGTGTTTTCATTAAGCAGCTTTTTATATATAAAGTTTTAAAAAGAATGTTCCCTTTGAGGCAAAACATTATTTTGTACAGAAATAACTATTTAACATGTTTTGTTTGCAGTCCATTTCTGTTAGTTTGTTAATGTTGTTAGGTTAAAGTTTTAACAGAGAGCGTGCTACTAATATTATCCTAAATGTCTGTCTACCTTTTTGTGGTCCATCAGGGCAGGGCATTTCTGGTATCTGACCACTGTCTGCAGCATGCCTTCAGTCTGCACCATAACCTTTGCTCCAATCTTCTGGTAGCCTATCGGGGCCTTTTTGGCTACTTTACCTCTATTACCAAGGACCTGCCCTCCTCCCATCGTATGGATTTAGGTAGAGTATGCTGCATTTTGGCTTCACTTTAGTTTGCATCAAAGTTGTTCAGATTATAAAATTTTCTATATTTTAAAACCACCTAGCCTTGGAATATTTTGATTTTGCTTTTCTTTTTTTTCTTTTTTTTACTAAAAAGCAACATGTACTGTCAGTAGTAGACATTGCCTTTTTATTTATTTTCTGCATTTACATTTTTGTTTTTAGCGAGTCTTTGTTGCAAATATAGTTGTAACCTCATGCCATCTCACCTTCCTACACGTTGCCATATTGTGTCCTTTAAACAGAGTTCACAAACAGCAGTTTGATTATCTGCTTTGGGGATTTTAAGCTACTAATATTGCTAAACATGCTTACAAAATATACCTAACCTTGGTAGAGAAGTCTGTTAACCCTAAGACTAAAAGCAAATGCAACTAGCAAGCACAACTAACTTTGCTTACCCAATGTAATCCAGACAAGTGGGGAGATATTAACTTAACCTAAAGAACCAAATAATAAAAACAGTTAAATATGCCTATATGTGCAATCTTACTAGCCAAGCCCAGCATGCAGGTGCTATATGAGAGAGTTCTCAGAAGACCCTATCCCCGAGGTCAAAGACACGTCTACATAGGTATGTCGCAACCCTTACAGTACCGTAAATCAACCTGGCTTTCTCTTCCTTTTCTTCTTCGCTCCAGCTTCCTTCATAAAACAAACTCCACACCTCTTTTTAGGCCCCACTTTCCAGAGAAAACCTTTTTTAACCTGTTGTTCATTTTTTCTTTTAGGAGTGTATACAAAATATATTTGTCGTTTCTTTTCATCTTTACGGAAAGAAAACGTTTTCTAGACTCTCTAGTTCTGATTTTCCGTAGTCATGTCTTTTAGAAAAGTAACTTCTGACACCACTGCTGACTGATACAGCTTTCTAATTCAACTTTCATCACAGATTTATTTTCAGTACTTGTCTGTATAATTAAATAATAGCTTTAAATTTTTCTCCCTCTTCAGAACAACTCGACTTAGAGGCCCGACTAACTGATCTGTGTGAACAAGTCAAGGTGAGACTTGTTGAATGCTTTTTTTTGTCTTGTGATCATTGTCTCTCTGTATATGTCTGTATGTTCAGTGTTTAGCTCTTTTTAATTATGAAATGCTGTCATATTTTGGTAGATGTGGTGGTGATATTGAGGCACAAAGTAAATGTAACTATTGTAAGCAGTGGGAATTCTTTATTAAATTGGGTAACTCGAGGTGTGCCAATTTATGGTAGCGTGGTGCAAGTAAATGCCCTGCAGCAAATAATTTGTCAGCCAACTGGAATGTATTTAGATGTTGCTTCACAGTTGATGAAATGACATTAAAAACTAGTTTATGAAAGTATTTCATAATTGTGTACTTCTGGGGTTATCAGCTTTACATAATCAAAGAAAGAAAAAATCAGATTTTACTTACCAACACAAAGTCCTGAGTTACTGATTGTACTTTATTCTCCTATTTAGGAAATAACCTCACTTGAGTCATCTGCTGAGTGATGTCTTGTGTTTTTTATTTTTTAGCTAAAAGCGGAGTCCCCAGACGAGCTAGCAGAATTAGTAAATATGAACCTGGCTCAGCTCTGCTCTCTGCTCATGGCTCTTTGGGGACAGTTTGTAGAAGTTGTGTCCCTGCAGGAGCACATTGCTGGTCTACTCTCTATGGAGCACCACACACTAAGAGTGAGTTCCACTCATTTAATCAGATATAAAAGTAATGGGATTTATATTTAATTTAAGATAATCCTACTTGTTTCTAATAACTGATCCTAAACTATAATGAAACCTCCATAGAACAAAAGTATACTGACTTATTAAAAGTAACTGGGTCTACACTATATGATCTTTTAATTATTAGTTTTTGTGTTAGGCTTGCTTTATTGGTTTTCAGGAGCACAGGAATTGGGTTGGCTTGATGATTAGCAAACAAGGTGTTTAATTATATTGTGGTTAAGTTTAGAATAGTTTGCTATTAGGGTATAAAGGAACTGTAAAGTATTCCCTGCTTTATGCATAACATTTACTTGTCAGATAAATGTTTTCTTACAGGTTAGGCGGTTTGCTGAAGCTTTCTTTTGTCTCGAACATCCAAGACAATCTGCTCTGGCATATCAGGAGCTACAGTAAGTTGCACTGACAACTTGGTCTTCAATGTTAAATATAGCAATGGTGTTATCAGACCTGAACTGATGCATGCTTGTTTAAAATACTATAGTTAGTTGTTCTCATCTCAGTTATTGTCTCCTTTCCTTCCCGGCTCTCTCCATCAGTGCTCACAGTCACCAACAGATGACTAATGCTATCAAAAGCTCCAGCTACTTCTTGTGTTTGCCTCCACTTCCAGTGGATTGTGCAGACCTTGATGGTGATGTTAGTTCTCTGCCAATAATCTTTGAGGACAGATACCTGGACTCTATCACTGAAGGTGTGGAACTTGTTATTGCTATTCCTACTGTATTATATGTAAATGCTCTCTTTTGTATTTTCATAATTAATCAATCTTTAATTGTTTCCTTTTTCCTTCTCTGTATTCAACTTAATTTTTTTCATTAGACCGTGATGGACCTTGGTTAGGCATACACAATACAAGAACTGGTTCTGTTTCCAGTAAAACAGAGAAGCCCAATGCAAAGGACTTCAGTGCAGCTGCCAGCCCCATACCTGAGTCAAGTTCTGCACTTATGGATAACACCTGGCCGGATAATTTTGAAGCACCACCTAAGTCCAAAGGCAAATCAGTAAGAATAAAGAAAAATTCCAAGACTGACAACTCTAAGAAGTTGATTAGACAGGGTTCCAAGGACTCTGTGGTTTTAGTAGGCTATAAGAATCTTAAAGCCCCCTATAGCGACACCAGCACAAAGTACAAGGAAGAGGAGTCTCCTCTTAGCCAAGTTGAGGAGAGGCATACCTTGCAATTGGACTCAAATAGTTTTTTACGGACTAACACTAGTTCTGCTTTTGACTCTGGTGGAACATCGGCACATTTTGAAAACCGTGCTGATGAAACTGTTGCAGATGACAATATAACTACTGCTGCTTGTCATAAGGCTCTTTTAAAACATGTTTCTACTCTGGACTCTCAAAGTAACCCTCAGGCAGGCACTGGGGTTGTTGCTACAAGCCAACAAATTCAAAAGAATGAGCATGTTGACCTTACAGGCCAAAAGGTGTCACAGCTATCTGCTGTAGTAAAGCAAAGTGAGATAAAACCAAGTAACAAGGACTCTATCCAAAGTGATGAGATAACACGTCTCCTACCATGTCAGACTGTTGGAAATCTCAGCAGTAATATTCTTGGGATCACCCAGACAGATGTTTGTGACTCCCAACAGTCTGCAGTAGATTCTGTCTTTGAAAAGCCAAGTAAAGAGGCAGCACAGCATAGCCAGGGTTGTGGGGTCTCAATAAAGGTAAAGAGTGAGTGTATCAGGCTGCCAGATGTAGGAGTCCCTAGTGTCTCATCTCGCCTCTCAGACTCAGGCATTGAAAGTGAGCCCAGCTCTTTTGCCACTCAACTTGTTCTGGGATTGCGTGCAGGGCCAGGAGTCCCTGAATCAAGCGTTGCTGTTTCACAAACTGAGAAGACTCTCCACAGTCCCGCTCCACTGCCTGCTCAACAAAGCACAACGCAAAAACCTAGTGCCGTAGGAGAGATTCTGTTGCCTGAAAACTCTAGCACTGTCAGCGGAGTCCAGTCCTCACTCACTTCCATCAACTCCCTGCCTTCAGATGATGAGGGCGAAGGTTCCTCCAGGGCCTCCAGTGGACCTGAAGTCGGAGGCAGGAAGTCCAGTGTCTTGGTGCAAGAACAGAGTCTAGTGTTCTCTGGAGATGTCACTAAAACAACTGACACGATCTGCAACTTTGAAGTTGTTGTAGATGATTCCCAGCTTGGAAAACCCACATTTGATCAGGAAACAGACTCTAAATGTGCAGGGACTCCAGAATTTGGAGTGGAGGAAGCAAGTGGATCTGGGACTTTAAAAGAATCCCGTAGTGAACCCAACACCGCCTGCCCCTCCAGTAACTCTGCCACTAGCAGCACTGACTTGGTAAAACGAGGGATGGTGGAAAACTACTTTGGCTCATGCTCTAGTACAGATGTGTCTGAGATCAGCCCTGTAGAAACGTCCGCCATCACACTGGGAATCCAGTCAGGGCCACAGGCTGAGGAGGACGAGGATGAGCCTGAACATGAGATGATTGAGAACGGTTACTACGAGGAAGGTGATGGCTACGCTTTTCTGAATGGTGTTGCTGATGATGAGCCAAGTGGGGTTGGAGCTGCTCAAGAGACAAGTCTTCTGTTTGAACAGCTTGGCTCTGGTTACCTCCATGAAACAAGGGATTTATCAAAGGCTCCTGTGTGCTCCAATTTGGCCACCAGCAGTGTTGGGCATAGTTTGGGTAGATGTTCCTATTCCTCCACCTGCTTCTCTTCTAACCTGCATTGGTATGAATGTGCACCTACGTCACAGATGAAAGCGTGAGTCATCTTTTTTTTAAGACAGTTTTTGCTTTATGTAATTTTCAGTGCATATATTTTCTGTTTTGTACCTTACAAATAATAGTTCTGAATTTATTTCATTCTAAATGTTCAGGTTCATCAAGGCCAAAGAAGAAATGAAGCAGTTAAAGCTTCCTGGTTTCTTATATAGTGAGGTTCCTGAGCTGGCATCCACTGTGCCCTACTTCAGCTTAGAGGAAGATGAAAGCTGTGAAGAAGGCATCCATCTCATAGTGTGTGTCCATGGCCTGGACGGTAGGACCTTTTCCCATCTAAATCCTTAACAGTAAAGTTGATTATTTACAGTCATTTTGTTTGTATTCAAAAACAACGTTTTGTTTTTTTATTGCTGCAGGTAACAGTGCAGACCTGAGGCTTGTGAAGACTTACTTAGAGCTTGGACTGCCTGGTGCTCGTATAGACTTCCTAATGTCTGAGAGGAATCAGGTATGTGAGTTATAAACTCTATGCTTTCATTTGAGTTGACATGTATAAACTTGTTATCCGATGAAAGCCTTAAAGCTAAAATATCTTAGTCAAACACACTAAAACACAGCCTCTTTGTTCAGCTTACACTCTCTTGATCCACAGAATGACACCTTTGCTGACTTTGAGTCAATGACAGACCGACTGCTGGATGAAATAGTTCAGTACATTCAGATATACAACCTCACTGTGTCAAAGATAAGGTAATACATTCTGTATCACTGTAACATAATGTCATGTTTTTTTTGTCTTTCGGGGATTAGTTAACTCATCAAGTTGCCACACAATGCACTTTATAAATTAGTTTGTATTTGTGTTGTAGAAAAGTTAGCATTTGTACCAGTTTAGCATAATATATGCGCAGGCATATTGTAATTCAGTGGCTAAAGCTAGCACTGATGACTTCTTATTAACGTGTCTCATCTTTCATATTATTAATTTCCAGCTTTGTGGGTCATTCTTTGGGGAACCTCATAGTTCGCTCAGTCCTAACCAGGCCCAGGTTTAAATGTTACCTGAGCAAGCTGCACACGTTCCTGTCCCTTTCTGGACCTCACCTGGGCACACTGTACAACAGCTCTGCTTTGGTCAACACAGGTGAATTAAAATTCAGAGACTCTGGCTTTATTTCTCTTAGTCTGCAAACTTCTCTGTTGATGAGACCCAAAAAAAGAACTGATTCGAGCTTGAAACTTTGCTCTGTCTTCAGGACTTTGGTTCATGCAGAAGTGGAAAAAATCGGGGTCTCTCCTGCAGCTGACGTGCCGTGATCACTCTGATCCCCGCCAAACTTTCCTGTACAAACTCAGCAAAAAATCTGGTTAGCTTTGCCAATTTTAACCACTTTTTTTGTTTTGTTTTTAATACAAGATGGGTCAGTAACTTTAACTCTCATCAATCTGCCTTTTAAGGTCTGCAATATTTTAAGAACGTGGTGCTGGTGGGGTCACTGCAGGATCGCTATGTTCCCTATCATTCTGCACGAATAGAGATGTGCAAAACGGCATTAAAGGACAAACAAACAGGTGAGGTGAAGCTAAATCTTCTGGGGTCGTACTGATATAATGACCTGTCAAGAAAAATAAAGATGTTGCTCAGATTTTACGTTGTGGAATCTGCAAGAAAACAGAAGATTAGTCTGAAAAACTTTGACACAAAGATACTGTCTGCCTTTGTATTTTCATTTTTCCTTTATAGATGTGTTTCTGTGCAACACTGTTACAAAGGTGCAGGTTCAACTCAGCGGCAAAAAGTACTTTTATGCAAAGAGCACATGATTGTTGATCCAAACCAGTAAACAAGCTGATCGCAGTCCTCCAATTGAAAATGGAACTAAATATTTGTTGCACTCATTGTGTCTCAAAAAGCAAAACTTTGATTCTGTTTTCATTAAATCGTATGTCTTACATCTACTTTTCGAACATAGTAAAACCATTGAAGGGTGTATTGACAAGCACATTTCCCTTTTCTGAACACTGAGGGATTTTTGAATGCAAACATAAAATCCTTTTATTAAGTTATTTTATTAGTGACTAAGCAAGAAAATGTATTTATAGAAAAAGTTTGTAAATTTATTGATTGCCAGCTCCATTTTTGACTGTACACACATCCATGCTTATAAGTAAGCCACTTGTTTTTTTGGGTTTTTTTGTAACATCAAAGTCCATCAGAGATATTTAGGAGGTTTTCTTAATTAACTTTTTTTCCCCACTCTCACCAACACCAGGGCCTGTGTACGCTGAGATGATTGAGAACCTGCTGCTGCCCGTTCTGCAGAACAAAGACTGTAATCTTGTGAGATATGATGTCATTCACGCCCTGCCCAACACAGCCAACTCCCTAATTGGCCGGGCTGCACATATTGCTGTCTTGGATTCTGAGATCTTCCTGGAGAAGTTCTTCCTTGTTGCAGGGCTCAAGTACTTTCAATAGAGCTGCGTCCGAATTAAACACTTGGACATGAGGAATGTGACCCTAATACCTCACTGCGATTAAACATTTTTCCAACAGTAGTATCTCAATCATTTTTCTTTTCTTTTTTTGTAAATATATCCTAATTACTTTTCAAACACATTTTAACAAAATCTTTTTTTGTTTGTTTTATGTTTGTATTGGAAAGCTGATGGATCTGGAGTTTACCGTTTGTATTTTTTTTTATTACAACATGAATTTTTCTGGTTTTTGGGGATTTTTTTTCCCCCAATCTTGTGTTGTATTTTCAGTATTTATTCATTTTCAAACCATTGTACTCCCAAGTTAATCAAGAAATTGGAAGATGCTGAACTGGAAATGTAGCTGCTACAATAATGGAATGGTTGTTTCTGGTGAGCTGGCCCCAAGTCAAGTCTGCACATACTGCACTCTGCGTCGAAAGTGTTTTATCACCAGTTTTAAGAGACACTGCATTGATTTGCACCACAACTACATTTTACAAGCTTTTGTACTACAGATGGTCATTTGTAAAAAGAAATTATTTTTAATCAACCTTTTTCCATCATTTTCTAAGGCAAAGATCGCGTTTAAAGTAGGATTGTTGCTCAGATTTTGCAGGTTTGGCTTTGATCTCAAGACTTTATGTTGTTTGCCGTTATGGGACTGCACATTTACCCAGCCTGGTGTTGGGAGAGTAAAGCTTTGCCTTTAACATGATGACATTTTATTACAAGGGTTCTCAGCAATGATTATTCAGAAAAAGCACATGTTGGTTATATAAACTTGTCATATGAAAGTATTTGGTTGGTCATTTGGTGATAATTTATGTTTTAAACTGGAAAGTATTACTCAGATTTAGAAGATGTTTCCTAAACAGTTGTTTATCTATATCATTGTACTTTACCATTAAATATGCATATTTTAAAGTAGATTACATGATTTGTTTTCATTTGTTGTGTTGATTTCGAATTGGGGAGGTGTCACTTCAAAGGGTTTGGTAAACTGAAAAATAAATAATAATAATGGTCTGAACTCATGTTACAATGCCTGTCAATACAATTTTATCTGACAAATTTAAAGTGTGGTCCCTTTATTTTATAAAGAAAAACATGTATCATTTAAATCTATTATTTTACTATTTTATAAAGTCTAGTTTTGGATGTTATCCTATGTGCAGTTCTTTACTCGATGAGCACGGATAGACTGATTTAGATTTACTGTGTGTGACATTACTGGTAAAAGCTCAAGCAATTTTCATTTCACTTTGGGGTTCTTTTCTTAAATAATTATTGTTTTGAGTTTGCAACAGACTAAATGACCCTGCAGGTGGCAGCATTATCAAATGAGAGATCATTAGAAGTCCCACAGTGAACAGAAATTGCAATATTTTGGGTCACAGCTAGATTGAAAATGATAGAGGCCAAACTGAATAAACATTTGTAGTCCTAATTGTTTTTTCTTGCACTAAAAGTATCTCAGTATGATTTATAAGCACACAACCTCCTGGGTTGTTTAATCCTGCCATTTCCACTCTTGTATTGCATATATTACAGTCTGTGTTTTACAGAGAACTAAGCGTAAGACATTTTGAAGCAGAAGTAATTGCCCTATAAATTAATCAAATCTGAACCATCACTTCCTCCAGTAAAACTCAAGTCGCTTTACCTTTGACACAAATTTATTTTGCCTATTTTAATTTATCACATAATAAAACAAAATGAGCTCAAATGTTATTGCTTGTAAAGTAGCAGAAAATGCCCTGGAATCGATAGATACTCAGATTGCCCGAATTGTAGTTTGAAGACGTCTTTTGCATGGCGTAATTGGCGTTAAACATGTTTCAAATATTCTTGCTTTTAGGAGCTTTAATTTATGAAAGAAAAGCACGTTCGTATCCGAGTGTAATGGTGCTGCCTGTGCACAATAAATACTGAAGAGACTGATTTTAAAAATAGGCAACAAAAGCTAATAATCTTTGATATGTTCTGATGATTCAATAGCAAAAAATGTCCTAACCACAACACTTGCGTCTGTCCCGCTAATTAGCGCAACTCACCGTGCTGAGGCAAAGAGGGGGTCAATGTAAGTTCTGTTCATTTGAAATGTTGGTGTAACGAGCTTTGTATGAATAAAATTACCAAGCATGTCTCCTTAGGTATTATCAGATTATAAAACATATAATAAATAGTACCTAAAAGTGTTAATAAATTGTCCAACATTAGCATAAAAACCACAAAGCACCCCTATTACTTATCCCGGATGGTACGGTCTGTTTGTTGGAGCTTCAGGCTAGTTTGAGAGTCTTGCGACACGCGATGAGGAAAGCTGCTTCGGGGGCGTCCTAACTTCTGTCATCATTTAATTGGGTTTAAAAAGTACTTTAAAATTCACTGAAACTACCCACAAGAGAAGTTAAAGTTTCTTCGCTGTCAGTGGTGGTAAGTAACGCTTCTAACTCGGCTTGTTAAATTATCTTTTCTGCACTTGTTAATCCGTTTTACCGCAATTTTTCTTAACAAGTAAACTTGTTTTTAGCTAGTTTTGCGTCCGTTTCTTATCTCACCCAATATCATTTATTTAGTTTATTTCACCTAGGCTAAAACCTTTCACAGTTTTGAACTCTTTAAATCAAACCTGCTCCCCTAAAACAAAACAAAGTGCCTTTTTGTTTTTAAATTGGGGTGGGTGAACACAGTGTTCCCTTATGCTAATATCCTCCCGTATCTTTTGGGGTTTTTTTTGTTTTTTTTCTCCCTAGTATTGTGGTTTTTGAGGGCAGCAAGGATTCCTGATGCTTAAGAGAGCTTGCAAAGTGCAGAAACAGGTGATGCTATTTTTTTCTTAGCCAGCAGTGAGCTTCGAAGTGGGGATTATAGTCGTCTTGGAGGGGAATTAAAGCATACAGATGGCTGCTCATGTGATGCCAGGTTTGTTTTTGGTCAGCAGCGACAGGGAGATGTTTAAAGATGTCAGCAAACATGGTTTAAACGGACGATGAGCTCGTTTTTTGCAGCTGTATGCTGTACCCTCCATTTAGAGAGATCTTTTTGCAAAATGAGTTTTATTTACAACTTGCTTCTAGAGGCTCTAATGGCGCAAGAGAAAATGGAAAATGATATACATATTACAATAAATGTGTATGCTTTTTTTATATTAAAACAACATAAACAGTTTTTTCTATTAGAGCATATAAAAAAACATCAAGATATCTATAAAACACTCATTGCTCAAAATGCAAAAACTCTTGTAAATACTAATTTGCAATTAGAAAAGTTGTCCCCAAACTTTTGCATTAGTATTTTTCCCTGTGCAGTTTATTTTATAAATACAACTTTTATGTAGCTCACATTATAGTAATTATAATAAGCAAACCAACAAAGTGAAATGACTGCAACAGTTTTATGCACACAGGCTTTAATCTCATGTGTTCACTTTTTAAATGCATGTTAAAATCAACATTAAATGTTTCGTTGTGTAGTTGAGTTTTTGTACCTTTTTTTTTCTAATCAGTTTTTCGATGATAAACTGAAGTTCAGTATGACTGTGTCTTAGGTCAGATGTTCAAGCTACAGGAATTTCAGGTTTTATAATGTCTGTTTGCGCTGACACCCAGTCATCATCAAGGCATTTGTTCAAACATGCCCATGAATCGGATTTGGTAGAACTCTGTAAGCTTGTAAGAAAACTTGCTTTAGTGGTTTACACAACTTGTTTTGCTCACTGGCAGCATGTCTCGTTTCCATGAGGCTTTTTCCTCTTGTGGTTTTATCTCATTTTGTCGATCGCATATATCTTTTTATCTCAAATGTGAAAACTAACTTCCCAGAAGGTTTGAAACAAAGAAATGAGGATTACACAACTGCTCCAAAATGATAAGAATAGAAACAGCATGTTCAAGGATTGCTGTTTCACATTTTAAAGAATAACTTTATCTTATTTGAAAGAAAATTGCTTTAATCACTGGTCGTTTTTTGTTGTTGTTGTTCCCTGTAGTGGTTTTTGTTCAGAGAGGGATTTAAAGGGATCGGAGTCGGCACACAGCAGTAATTAAACTGATTAATTATTAGAAGTACCAGTTGGGGCTTTAGGTCAGCATGATTCAGGCGAACCTTGGGGGGCTTATAGACTGATCTCTGCCTTCTCCGTCTCTGGTGGCGTGTTAAGCACAATCTGCTTGAAAACAAATATGTTTTTCCAATTTGCTGCTAAGTGAAGTTAGGTTTGATTGACCCCTCTGAAAGTTTAAAAAATAAAATTAAAAAAATCATTTAATTCCTCTCAATAGTTAAACTGCCTTAATCCAGCTTGTTTGTGAACGTGTCTGAAAATGGGGATTTTTTTTTTCTGTACCTATGCGTTGTCTTTTGCAATAGCAGTTCAGAGAATCACGTTACACAGAAATACTTTAGCGTCAGCTTACACATGAGTTGACTCGTTTTAATAACACTGACTTCATGTTGCATTGTGTCCTCTCTTTTTTGATCATCTTTCTTCTCTTGGTTTGATATCATCTTTTTAGGTGCAGCATGGATGAAGTGGGCTCGAACACCTAAAGAGCAAAAAACAGAATAAGCAGGAAACAAAAAGTAGTCACATATACAGCACTTGCTAGACATCTACAAGACATCATGTCTATGTCTGCCAAGCAGGAGCGAACCATTTGTGTTCTCCTTCCCAACAA
>JAOXNZ010000105.1:22431944-22451412 GCA_028566095.1 Kryptolebias brasiliensis
TGTCTTCGTCTTTGGAGCTATTTGAGTTGTTTGATTTATAAAACTTTATTAAATGTTAAGAAAAAACTTTATTCAGATTTATTATAACTGCGTTGCATTCTGGCCTTTCAAAGGTGTTTTCTCCTTTTTTGGGGAACAATAATTGCAGACGTCTGATTCATGATTCATCATCTCAAAGAGAATCCAGCGCGAATCCAAGTTTTCCTTCATATTCTTTCATTATTTCTTCTAGAATATTGCTTTGTCCATTTTTGTGAGAACTATGCTAAATTCTAATCTGTGATATATTTTGTGGGTTTCTTCTGGCAGAAACTGACATTTAACAATAAAATTCAACAGATGATCTTGAGGCACTGTGTCAGAGATGCTAAAATTACTCATTTATTGTTTTTCAATAATCACGAGAACTAGAACTAGCTTTTTCGCTGTAATGATGGGAAAGCCTGTAGCTGTAACTACAGCTATTAAACATTTCTTGTAAGTTTTAACAATCACTAAAAGTCTCCTGTGGGAGTTTTAAATGTGTTCTTTTCTGCAGGTTTTTGAGGTTGGAAACTTTTAGCTTTTTTCCCACCAAATGTTTGGGATTATTGTCTTGTTGTTATGTCTGCTATAACCCAAGGTCATTGTTTTTATCTTTGTTGCACAATCCTTTTAGAGGATTGCCAAGTGAGGGGAAGAAAATCATTGATGTGCTTTGATGTGACGATCGGGTTCTGGAGGTGAAATGTTTTGCCTTTTATACATCAGACAGAAACTGTCTTTGAGCTCAAATAAGTCAAATTTAACCTTATCTGGACTCTAAATAGACAACCAAAACTTTTCTTTCTGATCTTTTGGAAAGGTTGAGGGAGATTTTGTGCACTTTTCTTGCTGATGTTGAGTCTTTTGACAATGTCCATGAAAACTATTCTCTTTCAGAGTCCCCTGTGTTCACACCAAATTACGTAGCAGTGCTTAGGATGGCTCTGATGATAGTCCTTGAACATTAAAAGGTCCTGATATGGATTAAAAACACATTGTTGTTGATGCACATCAAGTGATTACTTTCTGCAAGTTTCATTAAAATTTATCTAGTTGGTCATTACATATTTTGCTAACAGACAGACACATTCACACAGACACGCCTTTCTGCAGCAGGCATTAAGGAAGAAGTTTTTTAAAGTTAAAAACATAGAGAATATTGCAGAAGAGAAAAGGAACAGATGCACAGCTCGTTGTCAATCAAACTGTTGGACTGCTGCTAGAAAGAAGAAAAGGATGTGACACTAATCACAGAGAAATAAAACGTGATCATTAACTTGTGCTGCTGATGGACTGAGTCTTCCAACCTGAATCTCTGCCTGGGCGTCTGCCTCTCCGGACTCTTGCACAAGTGGCCGATGTAATACAGGGGGAAGAAGAGGCAGTTCCAGCTGGTGGCGAACCAGGTGAGGGTGAACGGGGCATCAAACTTCTTAAACGTCAGCTTGGCCAACTGGGTGGAGCCCGCCCAGGACGAGCACACGCACACCACCATGGCGACCCCCCACAGGGCCTTCCGCACCTGTACAGCTGTTACTCTGATGCAACAGTGGAGCCTCCGTCTGTCTGGTTCCGACCCAGCTGCCCCGGCCGACTGTGAGTCTGTGGTGCCCACCATGGTCTCTCTGGTCCGGTCTTCTCCTGTGGAGACACACAAACATTTCAGAATTATAGCTGTTTGTTTGCAATAAAAAAGACCTTTATAATTAGTGGAAGTTTACGTTACACTTCCTGTCATGTTTTCCAACCTTAAAAATAGCTGCTTCCTTGGTTTAAATGAACTTGTTGGTAGGTAAGCAATCAGACACTTGAGTTAAAAATATTACAACTGGGTGTGACAGGCAGCAGACAAACAGAGGACAAAAGAGGACAGATCTGATATCCAATCCAAGATGACCTGCTCTCAAACGGATGGGTTGTGGTGGTTTGTGTGTTTGCACGAGCCCACAAAGTCACACACAGCGCCTCCTACGTTTTCTGTTTGTCCCGTCACAACCTGATAGGCTCCATATGTCTTCAATAACACAAGCAATGAGGCAAAGTGCTGTCTCCGTCCCACTCACATTCACTGGGCTGCTTCACAACTGATAAGGTCATTTTGTTCTAAAATATTGAGATAAAAAAAAAACCTGTTGTTGCTTCTAAACTATTCAGTTACAACTAACTATGTCTTAAAATACAAAAGTAATTTTAGCTTGAATGCCAGAGTTTTAAACAAAGATCAACTTATCTCGAGAAATTATGGAACTGTGGCCATTTTGGTTAAACCTGGAAAATAACATTATGTGCGATCTGATGAAATATCGCCAGATGTCACAGTCAGACATCTGGCAAGAGACACAGGAAGCAATTCATCTATAAAACAAAACTTGGAAGATTTTTTATTTTTAATATACTGTTTGTTAGGAATGATTCTCAGCTACTACATCAGAGTTTAACTCAATATCTAATAAACTGTTATAGACATTTTTGTGTTGGCTAATGCGGATTAGATGTGCATGTGGTGAAAACCTTAAATTGGGTTGACTCTAAAACTTAATAGCTTGTAAATGCACATCCAAGGATTACTTTGTGAAAGTTTCATTAAAATCTGTGAAGTGTTTAATTTGATGTTTTGCTAACACACAAAAAAGGTTGACTCCAACAGGTAAGTTTTGAGCCAAGATCTCACACAATGAGTAGCGCTTGGAATATGTTTTTGAGCACAAAATCTGTAAAATTCACTGAATTACAGCCATTTTTGTGTTTTCTAAGGTCAGTTGGCTGTGGCAACCATCTTGAATTGGGTTAACCTAAAAAAATGAATCAGTTGTAGATGCACACTCTATGATTATATCTTAGAAGTTTTATGAAAAATATGTCTACTAGTTGACTCAAAACAGCTAATAGCAGAATTTTAAACACAAATCTTGGGCAATCTGTTAGAACTCAGAATATGTGTTGGGAATCAGTCAGCTATGACCATACCTAACTGTAGTACAATATCTGTAAAACTGATTAAGTTATAGCTGTGTTTGTGTTTTTGAGGATCAGTTGGATGTGGCAGCCATTTTAAATTTTGTTAATTTCAAAGGTTATTTAGTTATAGATGTTCATAAACTGATTATTTTCTGCCACATTCCTTAAAATTTGTTCAGTGATTCATGAGATACTTTGGTAACAAACACGTGAACACGTGGGCAAAAACATTATTGTTTGCCTTCACCTTTTAGGCAATAAAAAGGCGGATAACATGTACGATTGTTCTCTGAATAGAAATTTATTTTACAGCTGCATTCAACTTACAACCTTCATTTAAACTGGTTAAGTTATTTAAGCAGAAACCACATCTTAGCTTTGTTTAATATCAGAACCACATATTTCTTTGTGGCTTCCTTCCAGAAAGTTTAAGTACAAGATTTTCCTGATGATGTTTTCAGGAGTAATGATGTGCCACAGGAAGCCTTTTGCTGACTCATCTCTGATTCATCGTGCTAACTAAAATGCAGAACACACTTCTCTAACGTACGTTGAACCTCAGAGTTTGAACTCTCTGTTACTGTTATCTTGACTGAGACTCTTGCCATAAAGTAGTCCTGGTGTTGCTGTTGTCCTTACTGTTAATGGGAAATGTTTAACCAGACAGAAAGACATTGCCCTGCATAAGGGATTTGCTGAGAATTTTAGGTTCATAGTTAAGCATCCGTCATGCCCAATGAGGCGGCTCTTTCTTCTCGAAACAACGGGGTCTGACCTTGCCAGGTGGTCTCATCACATCCCAAATTAACTCCCCTGATTGCTCTTGCTGCTAATGCTTAGACCCAGCTTCCCCAGTCTGTGTGATGAATGCACAAGAGATTCAGATTGTGTTTATCTATTGCAAGCAAAACATAAAAAGTGATGCAATTAAGATGAAATGATGCCGCTCTTTTCGAGCATCCTGATCAGCATCCCCTGTTTCTGCATCGGCTCTGACAGCCCAAAGGCAAATTTGTCAGCCGTGACAGATGATTCAAGATCATCGTCTTATATTGCAATATAACGATGAATCAGCAAGAACCTAAAAAAGGAGGGTGGCAGGCGCACATGGCCGTCTATTAAAGTCTTCCACACAAGGGTGAAAGTTAAGTCTCTATTCTGAGCTCCAAGCCTCTTTGTCTTGTTCTGAAGGTCATCTCGTGTTGATGCTGCCCAGTTTCTGTCTTTCCTGGGATCCAGTCCCACATCCCGTAGCTCTGAACACTTCTCTGTACTGCACCACCGCTTAATCTCCCAAATGCAGCCATGGGCCAAGCCAATCAGGTAAGCTCAGGGGCCGAGCTAAGCATTTCCAGCTCTGGTGTCGAGACAATAAAACAGACCCTGAAAAGCCTATAACGATAGATCCAAGCTGATATACGCTAATATTTGCTCTAAAATACAACACAGCCATTAAAATATTAGCCAACGCCGCAGTGATTAGCTGCTCAAACATTTCCATATGCCTTTTTGTTACCAGCGAAGCTCGGGCCGATGTGCTTTATGCTCACGCCAACTGTGACTAATGATACTGTGTCAACTCTGAGTGCTGCTGATGAACAATACGGAGCTGAGCTGAACCCATCAGTTGATGGGTCATCGGACTGGAGGGACAAAACAAAAAGGCTCCGCCGCTGATGCCATTCAAAGCAATTAATATTGGAAATGAAACCTTGGAAGATAAATGGTTAACTGCAAGCTGTTAACCACATGAGTTTATAATTAAATGTTTACTGTCAAGGTGACCCCAGGATGTGTGCAGCATAAGGAATAGCTGCAATATCTCATAAATGATCTCAACATTCTGCACAAGAATACAGATTTATGGATCTGATTTGGTAGTTGACTGCTGTATTTACCAAGATGCTTAACACAGAGCAAGACATGCTGATAATCCAGCACATTTTTATGTTTAAATGCACTTAAATTAATCCTCAAAAGAAGCTGGAAAATTGCTGGAAAATGGTTGCGAGTGCTTGGCTGGAAAATAAGACCCAAACTGATCTGCTCTGACAGCCATCTATGGATCAGGATTCACTGTGCATCATTAAAGGTGCTCTCAAGAAAGAAAAATATGTTAATAGATCACTGAAAAGATAATATGTCAGCCTTGTTGCATTTTTGCAACATTTTCCATCTTCATTTGCAACATGTTCAATGCTTTTAGTCTGATGCAGACAATAAGTATAGAAGCTCAATATTTATATTGAGCCTAATTGTCTACCTGTGTTATTTTTGCATACTGGTTACCTCATAAACTGCTTATTAAATATGTTTTATATGCCCAGTGAAGCACTCCAAAGAATGCTGAGAATTAGCTAGCTGGTTTTCCAGCTTCTCTTCCCCCTCAATCCATGCCTAAATGATTCCCGACCAGCCCCACTCCCGGTTCTGCTCTCCTCCCTCCCCCTGCAGTGTCTGCAGTGCAGATTTCTCTTGCTGATAGCTGCAAATCCCAAACGTGCCAGCACAGTCTTGCCTGACTGCCTGCGCTCATGCAACACGCTCACAACCGTGCTATGACAGGCCGCGAGTGTCCCCCAGACAACCCCCAAGAGCACGCCATCCCCCTCGGCATCTCTCTGATGCCTTCGTTGATCCCACAGAGTAAGCAAGCATCCTTCCAAGCAGCAGTAAAGGCAGCATCAGGTCTCTTTTGGTTTGACAGGGTGGTCATGCAACGTCACAGGAAACTCAGCTAGAATAGATGTAAGAGTGAGTTTTGCCTGGCTGGTTGTTTGGTCACCACTCCGTTGGAGCAGGAGAACACTGCAGCGATCTGCCTCAGTGGTTTAAGGGTAAACAGATCAATCACCAAGACATACTTCGGAGGAGCACTTCTCCTTGTCTTACCTCTGGCTCGGCTTGGTGATGAATATGAACTGACTTGTGTTTCTGACTGTCATGATTATAATTAAACATCACTGCATGACATTCTTATATGTACTTAGTTTTTATCACCCAAATCAATAACCTTGAACACACTTAATGTGAGCAGTTTTTCACATTTACCTTCACTGTCTCAGGATGATAGTAGTGACAAACAACAAGAGCAAAGTACAACCTCAGTTCTGACAAAGTTGGGATGTTGTGTAAAATGGAAATATATACGGAATGCAATCATTTACAAATCTCATAAACTCTTGTTTTAGGAATTTTTACTATCTATAGGAAAAAATATGGTAATTTTGACTTTGATGGCAGTAACACATCTCAAAACAAGTGAGGACAAGGACAACAAAGGCCAGTAAAAGCAGGTGGTACAAATAAAAAACAGCTGGAGGAATATTTTGCATTAATTGACAACAGGTCAGTAAGAGGACTGGATATAATATGAGCATTTTAAAGAGGCTGAATCTATTAGAAGCAAAGATGAGCAGAGGTTCACTAGTCTACACAAAACTGTGTCTAAAAATATTAAAACAATTTCAGAATAATGTTCTGGAAAAAATGGAATATTGGGAAAACTTTGAATCTTCCATCATCTACAGTTCATAATATCAACAAAAGATTTCAAGAATCTGGAGAAATCTTTGAGCTCAAAGATAAAGGCTGAAAGTTAATACTGGATGTCCGTGATCATTAGGCCCTCAGGTGGCACTGCATTAAAAACAGGTCTGATTCTGTTAGACATCACTGCATGAGCTCAGAAACACTTCCACAAATCATTGTCTGTAAACACAGTTCACCGTGCCATCCACAAATGCTGCTATCAGGCAAACAAAAAGGCATATAGAGCACCATCCAGAAATGCCACTAATCACAGCTTCTCTTTTTTTTGAGACTCCTTTTTTCAGGAAAGACCTTGCATGTTTCAGCAAGACAATGCTAAACAGAATACTGCATCCATTACAGCAGCATGGCTTCGTAGGAGAAGAGTCTGGATGTTGAATTGGCCTGCATGCAGTCTAGAAAACTCACCTACTGAAAACATTTGGAGCTTTGTAAAACAAAAAAAATTGGTAAAGAAGACCCAGGACTGTTGAACAGCTGAATCCTAAATCAGACAAGAATGGGACAACATGCCCCCCCAAACCCTCCAAGGACGTTTACAGACTGATGCTTCACAGTAGGAAACATGGCCCTGTCCGAACCTTTATGAGATGTGCTGCTGCCATAAAATTCAAAATTGCCTATTTTTGTTCTTAAATGGTACAGTTTCTTAGTTTCAACATTTGATATGTTTACAATGTTCCATTGTGTATAAAATATGGGTTTATAAGACTGCATTCTGTTTTTATTTGAATTTCAAACAACATCTCAACTTTCTTGGAATCGGGGTTGTAAAATACAGTGATTTAATATTTTATTTAGTTTGGTAATCAAAGCAAACCGAGTCTTTAAGCTTATGGGATGGTTTTAATTTTTTTATTTGCTATGCTTTGTTTTTGTGTTTGAAAGTAAGACACTTAGTAGAAATGTTTGTGATGTATAAAATCCAACAGAAGAGTGGTAGTTTCATCCTGGCAGAGTCAGTCAGGTAGACAGGCGTCTCACAGACAGACAGCAGTCACTGTCTTTGTAATCTCAGTGTCTGACAGAGTGCGAGTCTGTGATACTTGGCTCTGACAGCTGGGTCAGGCCAACCTGTCAGTAAGAGGCCGTTCAACACGCCAGAGCAGGCTCTTCTGACAAGCCTGTCTGACTCAATAACACAGAAGTGAAAAACACACCCTGCTGAATCAACCAGCTGATAGGCTTGACCGCATGGGCTGCGGGGACAGAGGCCCCAGAGGGCAGACAAGGGTGGGACAAATGTTACTGATCCCGGTCGCCTTCGGTCTCGATCACTTCCTCTTTCAAGACTCGAAGGGCAATGAAGCAAACTTGTTTGTCTCCGCTCTGACCTGCACATCTGCCTCAACAGATGCTCAGGGTACAGGTCAATGCTGCGGCCCTCTGATGACTCACAGGTTAGTGACAAGACAAAACACATGGGTTTGGCTGGGTCTCTGCACTGTGTCAGAACAAAATATCAATAATAATACTCCTTGCTTTAAAACAGTGCTCCTCCTCTCATGCAGTCCCTCGTAAGCGTGAACAAAATGTGATGGACCTGCACTTTAAGGACTGGCACAAGTCCCAGCAATAAATCAATATTTAAAAGACTGGCCACAGCATCCTTGTTGAAGTAATGAATAGGCATCCACCGCAGGTGTACACTGAGTGGCTGCCTTAACTATGGTTTATCTTCCCGAAGGCTAATGACAACACAGGGAATTTATCAAGTATACATTAACTTGGTGCTTCCCAAACTTTTCAGCTTCAGACCCACAAAATCACAGTGACAGAGATTTGTGATTCCACCTATTGCTGATTGATTCATTTCTTCTTAAAATTAAGACAAAAATGTACTATTAGCAATCATTTTAAAGCTTAATTTGAATTCAGAAGATCATTTCAAGACCCCTCCCTAGGTTTGATGACCTACTGCGGGGTCCTGACCCCAACCTTGGGAAACACTGCATTAACCTGGTTTTAAAGGGATAGCTCAGATTTTTTTAAATAAGGTTCTGTTAGACAGCTCTTTAAATGACCTCACGTTGGAGAAATAGACTTTATTTAGGACCAGACTGATGAGCTAAAGGCTCATTCAAGTGAGGCAAAGTCAAAACAACCCCAAAAGTAACTCCAAAATCTAAACAAACGTAATGTATAATGTTTGTGATTTAGGTTGTTTTAAGTTGACAACAATCTGCTTTAGTCCTGATCCTTCTTGGACTAGCCATTAGCTTGTCCGTCTGGTCTGAATTAAACTCTATTTCTCCAAATTGAAGCAGTTGAAAGATCTATCTACAACAGGTAAGATAAGAGTTGTTGATAACGTTTTGGAAGAAACCCACTTCAAAAGATCAGAAATATAGCTTTAACACTTCCCTGTTTTTAAACACATCTTAACTAGTCTTTTATGTCACTGTTCAAAAAATGATCAGTATTTGACTTTTTCCAAACAAAATCAGTCTTGTATATCGGATGAAAGGCAGCTAACCACATACTGTATTTGAAAGTTGGGCAGTCTCCTGAATCCTGCTCAAAATTTAAGAGTAACTTTAAAATACAAATCTGATACTGAAAAAAAAAAACAGGCAACAAACCTCAAGTAAACTGTATATTCATTAAAAAGTAATTTATTCCACTTGGAGTTTTAGCGTCCTCTGCACGCTTTCTGCACTTAATAAACCTGAGCAAAAGCGTGGCCTCTTAAAAAATTATAAGCCCTGTCATTGTAAATTCATTGCTCACTTGTCAAGTAAAACAGGTCTGTTTGACTGATCTGTAAAACAAACTTTGCTGTAAGAAGAGGCCTCATCTTTACTCCTCTGACATCCATCAAAGTCCACTACAGTTACACTCAGAAAAGGAAACGACTGTAAAGAAACATCAATTTATTGGAGCTTAAATAGGATAAAAGTCACTGCTTCTGAACTAACTTATGCTCTTTAAACATAAATACAGTTTAAGCTCTTGACAAATGTTTCCTCTCTATACTGTTCTTTCAAAGCCTGGCGGCACATTTACATACAAATAAGGATTCAAAAGAGCACAAAATGCCTTATCTTTTGCTTTATTTTTGCGCAAAACCCTAAGGAGGATGATTCGGATGTCTGTGTTCTCCCCTACAGACTAATAACATCTGGAATATTTAAAAGTGGTAATCTTACTATATTTAGCCAACATGCTTTGTCTGCTGCTGCCTCAATAGATGCACATTTTCTGGTAAGCTAACGTGATATGCATAAAGAACAGGGGCTAAGTAATAAACTTTACACTTATATGGGCATTATCTTCAAAAAGCGGCAAGACTTTTTATTTTATTTTATTTTCACTTTCTTTTCTTGGATTGCTAAATAACACCTTTAAGGCCAAGATTAGGCAAAACAAAACCAAATCCAGTGCTCAGAATATGTGTTGGGGCTCACTCAGTTACAACCACACCAGATTTTAGGTAAATATCTGTAAAACTGACTGAATTATAGCCATTTTTGTGTTTTTTAAGGTCAGCTGGCTGTGGAGGCCATCTTGAAGGGGGGACTTCAAATGTTAATCTGTTTTACATAATTATCTGATTATTAGTCTTTGTAAGTTTCATTAAAAGCTGTCCTGTGGTTTATGAGATATTTTGGTATAAGACACTCAAAACACCAGTTTTTCTCAGCAGGTCAAGATGCGAGTGTCCTCTGAGGAAAAGTTCAGTGTACCCATAGCAGCAGCTGGTGAAACATGGTCAGCTTCCTCTGGGACTCACAGATGCTGAATCCCTTTGTGAGGGGCCTGTTCTCTTTCAGGGGATGTATAATGAAGTTACAAAGATTAAAGAGACAACCATGAACTTCTTACCTCTGCAACACGTGAACGACGCAGACGCTCCCTCCCAAAGGAGACCAATTTGTTTAAAGAGAAATCAATAATTACTCCCCATGGGCTGCTCGTTGGTGAATTTGTCACAAGAACATGCAATTACTTCAAAAGATGTGACTGAATTAAACTCAAGGCGAGAGGAAACAACAAGATACACCCAGAATGGATCTCTCTGGACTGCTATTAGCCTCAAGACGACAGTTTCAGATAAGACTGGTGTCAGCATTGATTGGTGGCTCTTCCACGCTCCTCTGAAATATTTGTTGCGGATTTGTGACGGTGTTGGACAAACAAGAGTTTTATGTTTAAACTTGAAAACAAGCCAATTAGAGGGCTGGATTCAGATTCACTTGATCAACTGGAAGTCAAAATAATGCATTTCTTTGCTAATATTTTATATGAATATGTGGATGTTAATTAGACTCAATAGAAGGACCACCGAGGGTCTCCAACTGCAAAAAAAAGTCTTTGTCAGCTGGTTGTTAGTGAGGGGAATAAAAGTTTTGGAAGCTGGTGTTACATAAGCTGCAGAGACTCTGACAAGCTGTGTGTTGATCCGCTCTGGCCCCCCTGTGAATTCCCTCTCCTTCAAAGCAGCTGCTGAACGTCATAAAACTTTGCAGCTTTGTTGCGTCTCAACAGTTTACAGAGCTGCATCTTCCCAAACGAACACATTTCCAATCATTTCTCCATCCAACGCCTTGTGTCACAACAAAACTTGTGACAGAAATTTTGAACGCATCTCAGTTTGTCTGAAAATGACTTTTTAAAAATTTGTCATGTTATGTTAATAAGCTTAAAATCCAGTGATTATTCTGAGGTTTTTTTGCAAGTTCATTTGATCATTTTCTACAGAGTCCTAAGAAAAGTGCACAGCAGTCTATATTCATATTCCAGCAGCTGGTCTAGTTATACATTATGAATAAAGTAGTCAGATATTTCCACATTAATACTGTTTGGAGCTTCCAAACAACAAGAGCTCAGGTAGAGAGTTGAGCGAATTAGTCAACAGGTAAACAGCTTAATTGTCACAACTATTTGACATTATATGGGTACTTTTAAATATGCAAAAAATGTTTAAAAGTCCAGTGAATGCAGAGAAATAAATAGTGTCCTACATCTTGTATACATTATAAATGTTTTATCAATGCAGTTCTGTTTCTTACTTGAAATTCAAATACATTGATAGGTTTTGTTGGGGACAGTGCTTTTACCATGTTTTATTACTCTATATAAATTGAACTTCCAGTAACAGTTTGGTTGTCTGCAGAAATACTCTGCAGTTATAGGCTGCATTAATCATAGACAAGAACCTGAACACAGAAGATTGATAGATCACTTTGTGGCACAGTGTGGAAAGAATCAGCATCCTGGTGGCACTTTTGGGAGGAATATATTTCTGCCAGAGATTACTGTGTAATGCAAACTTAACAGCAATATTTATAAACCAGCTTTCACATATGGGTATGTACCTGGTAATGTATTATGTACTTACCTGGCATGTACCAGGTTCTTTACTGGTATGTTGCTGTACCTACAGGGACTGGGATGTATTATAGAGTGACTTGTACATACTGGATACTTACCAGGAAAATGACAGGTACATTCCAAGTAAGTACCAGGTATGTACTGGATACGCACCCTGTAAGAACAAGGTAACAAGCCACTTCACAATACAGTCCAGTTCCCATAAGTACCAGGTACATACATACTAGACTGTATTATGTACTTTTACCTAAACATTTCGAGACTTGAGTTGTTTTAAGAAGATAGCAATCCACTTTGGTCTTGGCCTTTAGCTCAGCAATCAAGTGAGAATTAAATTCTAGTTCTCCAAACTGATGCTCAGTTATCTACATCAGGTAAGATATTATTTGTTCATAACCTCTCCACAGAATCTGTCTTCAAATGATCTTAACTATCATGTTAAAAGGAACAGGAATAAGCCAAAAAGTACAAGAAAACACCAAGGCACCTTTACAAACAAAACAGAGCAGACTCTACTTTTTGAGAAAGCTTGGCTCACACATTTACAGCAAAGATGCTGCACATCTTAGAAGGCTGTGATGGAGAGTGCAATTTGCTTTGCTGTCATCTGTTGGGGCAGCGGCATTATACAGCCTCAGGGAAGCTGAATAAACTGAGGCCCTGAGAAAAAAGCAAGTTGCAAAATTTGCTCAGTTTAATGGAATATATCACACATTGTTTGCAGAACATACTGATGAACAACAAAGTGTTTGTAGTCAGAGGATTCATCTGCTCCAGCGCAACAGGAACTGTACAGAAGGTCATTCTGTACAACAACAACCTTTCTCAGTGACTCTCACTTCCAGGACAAAAACATAATCTCCCTGCATTTTGTATTGTGTTTTTATGTTACTTATTTTCTGGTCAACTATTTGTTTTCTAATGACATTGAACCAGATGATTCTGCACAGTATTCAGTTTTTTCATTAAATTAACTGTGCAGTTAAATCAGCTACCACTTCGTGTGTTTTTTCTACCCACTGAGAATCGCAACAGTTCACAGCCATGAGGGGCAGATTATAAAATGCAAAAAGATTGAATCGTTGAACAAGCATGAGGCAGGGGAGAAATCAGATGCTGTAAAAATGTGACATGCCCCTTTGCTCGCTCAAGGTGTTGGGATGTACAGAAGCAGATAAATTAGTTGGCACCCTTACGGCACACTGGAACAATGCAATCACTTTTGTGAAAGTGAGTCACTTAAAAGCAATTGTCTAACGTAGATCTGCATGCCTTTAGTATGTGATTGAGTAAACCAAAAAATTGTGAAAATAAACAATTTTGTATAGATATGCCAAAATAGTGTGGACAGATTTGTTAAAGAGGCTATTAATCCTTGCATTACAGTCATGTTTTAAACTAAGTGTTTCAGCTTAATTAGTATTACAGGTGTTTTAAAGTTTTTCATTAACCCATTCAGTCTATTTAAAGTATCATAGGCACCACACTGAACATCGAGAAGAAAACAAAAGTAAGAGCTGTCTGAGGTGTTTAGAAAGAAGATTGCCGGCATCCCTGTTAAAGGCCAAGGTGGTATCTCACTGAGCTGTAGTTGTTGGAACCAAAATTCAAATGGGTTCGAGACAGATTGGAGACCCCCATGAGAACGTCGTAACTATTTTGAGAGAACGGTTGTCACACAAATTTTTTGAACATGTTCAAAACTCAAGCAACAGGGCTGTGCGTCTCTGCAACTCACGCAAGAGAGTTGAGAACCCCACAAAAGTTGAAAGACATTCGGGAGACTCCCTTATGAATGCTGTTCACCAACTAGTCACAGCCCTTTGAGAGACAACCTTAAAGGAAACAAAATTATCTCCAAGCAGCTTCGTGTCCCTGGAACCACAGCTGCCGATACTATTAAAAGGTATAGGGTTCATGGGACAGTAGCCAACCTCCCAGGATGTGGACGCAGGAGGAAATGCGACCCCAGGTTGATCAGTGTGAATTGTAAAAAAGAAGAGCCAAATTAAGCCAACCAAAAAATTATTCAAGCTGAAATCCAAGGTTACGAAACAACACTTTCTGACCATCCATCACATTTTGTATCATAATGCGCTCCATGGAAGGTGACTCAGGAGGGAAACACTGTTGACAGAAAAAACACAAGAAAGCCAGACAGGAATCCCCCAAAGTGCATGTTGACAAACCCTAAAGTTTCTGAGAGAAGTGTCTGGGACTGATAAGACAAAACTGGAGCTGTTAGTCTCCAGTCGCAGCAGCTGTGGGGTTTTTTAGATTATTGTGGAAGGATAGCAACAAATTTATCAAATTTATTCTGTACATGTTAAGGAAGATGCTGCAGCAGCATGTTGCAGCTACATCATATTTAAGTGTCCCTTATTTATGGCAACAGGAGATATGAGTGTCCTAACTGTGCTCCAGCAGATCAGGACATTCAGACCCATCATGTGACAGAACAGAGGCAGATTATGTGCTGGATTCATATCACAGCTGCACAATGCTCTGGTTATTTTTGTGATGACTCTTGCAGCCTGTGATGGATGAAGGGTGGTGAGAGTGAGGGGAATCCCTGCTGCAATAACAACTTAAGACACCCCCTAAGGAGCAGAGAGGTTTAGCACATCAGAGCACCACAAGTTGCGCTTTATGGTCATGAAGTCTCTGTAGAATAGTGATTTAGATCAGTTTTAAACGCCATTCATGATAAAAATGGAGAAAAACAAATATTATGTAATTCTAGCGGTTCAATAAGGAGATCATCACTAGTGTGCAGGAAATAAATTAGGATTCATTTGATGTCCAAATGCTCAAAATACTGCATCACAAGTTGCGCGCCTGGTTGGTTCCCCTGATTCCGCATCAGATGATTCGCTGAAGTTGATCTAAACGGGGAGCCTTCAGTTTCCTCCCCCAGCGCTCTGAAGGGATACGGACAGCCCCTACCTTCCACTTTGGTGAGGGTGAGCACCGGACTGTTGCAGGCGGACAGCGGGGCGACCCTGGCGGAGTGTTTCTTCATGATGATGAGCTCGGATGGACTGAGCTCCGAACCGCTTCGACTACATCCCTGACGCCGGTTTGGTGCAGACTCCAGACCTCTTGATGGGACCCTCACGGCCGCTGTCCCGCTCTCTGTCCCCTCGTATCCATCTAACTCCCAGCTTATGGGGGGTTTGTTCTCTCCCCCACCCACCTTCTCCCTCCACTTGCCTTCCCGCCCCAAATCTGCTGTATCCAGCGCGTCCTGGCTGCGCTCCCCCCTCCGCTCACGCGCTGGTTGGCATTTGCTGCAATTTGCCAACGTCACGAATTAACCAGCCTCACAACTAGGTGCGTCCCACCACAGAGCATCCCCTCATGTACTGAAGCCCCAGACACCCCCCGCCCCCCTGCTCAGTGCTGGGGGGTTGGGGGGGGGACCCAGGCTGTATGTCAGTGAGCAGACTAAGGGCTCTGACCCGGTTCGAAAACAAACTCTCAGGCTATAAATGGACTCTGTCTGACAGAAATGGGACTGAGACAGAAGAGGTGGGAGGGTGATGTGGGCATTTTATCCCCTAAACATTTTAAATGTTTAAGAGCTAATAATACTGTGGGCTGTTTGGACAAAAACATGCAGAATTAAAGGCCTAGCATTCCTTGACATGCTGCCTTTCATTGCCAAAGTTTAAGATCATCTTGTGTTGTAGCTGTTCTGGTCAAAGCATTATGTACAAAGATGTGAGTTACCCTCACGGTATGTGTTCTGAATGACTGTAGCTACTACCACGCCAAAGTTTTGTTCAATATCTGTAAAACCTACTGAGTTGTAGCCATTTTTGTGTTGGCTAATGTCAATTAGCTGTGATGGTCATCAGTTAACACCAAAAGTTAATCAGTGGTAGATGTACATGTAGTAATTAAGTTTCTGAAAGTTTCATTCAAATTTGTCTAGTTCATGAGATATTTTGCTAACAGACAGATGGGTTGATGCCAACGGTTAATGCCAAAGTTTTAAGCAAAAATATTGTGCAACGTGCTGTACTCAGAGTATGTGTTGGGGGCGAGGCTCAAATCACTACCACAGCAAATTTTAGCTTAATATCTGTAAGATTGACTGAGTTATGGCCATTTTTGCTTCATGAATCAATTTTCTTTTCTGTGCTGCTTTCAAAGATTGAGTTTATAGGTGGTCAAGTATTTCTGTGGCATTCCAAAACATCTTGGCAGCCCAGCTGATCTAAGTTCATTCAAACAGTGGTAGAAAAAAAACCTACTTTTTCAGTCACTTTGAGAGAAATGTAATACTGAAAGGCTATTTCATGGGTGACTGTCTGAGCCTCTTGGACAAAACATTTTAACTGCAACACTTGAAGGCAAACACTTAAACACTCCGTCTTGAACAATCTGTGCGTAAAGGGCTCCAACTGAAACAGTTTAATGCAAATTTAAGTTTGACTCCTGACAGAGGGTCTTTTGTCAGAGGTTCTTTCTTCATCATTTCAGTCGGGTTTTGTTCAGAGGACATGTTCAGCATAGGGCAACATTTTCTGGCTCCTTCAGGTTAGATGTTCTGAAAATGTGAATGTTCCTTGACTTTTGTCTGTTGGAGCTTTGAATCCAAAAATCAAATTGGTTTTGAGGCCTGAAGTGACAATTCAGAGCAGCGCATCAGACTTCATAACACGTTTAGACTCAGAGGTGCCAGCTGGTCATCTGAAAATGTGTTTGAGTGCATCTTTATCATACTGTGTTTGTAAAATGACTAAAAAGCCACAACACACAAAGAGATCAAACATGTGTAACAAGCAGAGCATGTTCTGCTCAGTATTTATCTCCGAATCTTTTTGTTACACCTGTGACACACCATTAAGGATGTACTAAAGTATTAGCCAAAGCTTTGAACGTGCGTCTGTAAAACTCAGTGAGTGTGAGCACGCCAAAAGGAAGCTGTTCTGAATAATTCACTGCTCAGACTAAACCTCACACTCAAGTAAGAACCTCCTCCCCTGCCAAACTAGGACAGAGAGCTCAGAAAACACTCTGCCCAGACCCACTCTGATGTCCCTCTGCAGTCAGATCCACTGGATCCTTTCATACTTCCCTCTCTGTTTGGATTTCAAAATGGGAACTGTCAGGAGCACACGGTGCGGCAATAAGGATGAAGAGCAAGAACTCATACTAAATGTCTTAACATGTCACCTGAATGTTCCTTATTTGAGAGACCTACTCAAGCATTGCACCTGCCAGCTGCATTTTTGATCTTGTGCTGTCACCTTTCAGCAGCTTACTGAGGTGAGAGCACGAAGACTCAATGAGAGAGCACGTGATCATATTGATAGCAAAGACAAGGAGGTGGAAATCGGTGAAGCGGTTGAGATCATTAAAAAAAAAAAAAAGCTCCCAGTCAGTGACTCAGAGGCTTTTATCTGCAAACACGGAGGAGGATCAAACCGGTCCATGCTCTGAGAAACCACATGACAACTCCCTCTTTGCAACACATTGAACAGGGAAAAGTGTAGATGAGCAATAAAGTAAAAAAAAAAAAAAGCCAAATCCTTTGAGATCTCTGCTTCAACACAGTTTTTTTTTACTCAAACTGAAAGAAAGCAGATCTAGAGCAAGAGTTGATTTTTCTTCCATGCACACTGCATGTTGTCGTTTAATCCAAAAAAAAGCACTGTTCTTTTTTTGTCTTTTGTTTACTCGAGCTGAGTGATAGAAGCTACAGTCGCCTCCTTCAAGGACAAACAATCTTTAAGCGATAGTCGGATTTAGAAGCGCTTGGTGTAAGGGTTTTCTGGGACAACACAAATTCAATTACAGGACACAATCTGATTTGATGACTGCAGTGCTGTTACTGCAGGTGCCTTCAGAGGAAACCGAGGTGGGTTAACAAGAATGGGATGGGTAAAACAGTTTTCTTGCAGCTAAAAAAGACTACTTAAAACAAGACTGAAGCAGATCCTCCAGGGAATAATTGGAGCTCAGTAAACTCACTTTGCAGAAAATCTAATGGGTTTTTGACAAAGAAAAAGTAACCTAGTGAGACGGAGAGAAAACGAAAAGACAAGATTAACAAACAAGTTTAACATTCCTTCAGAAACACTTATTTCTGTTTTTTATCTGCATTCCTCAAGTTTACCACTGAAAATCAACCAGTGTGAAATCAATGTGAAATAGGTGATAAGAAAATAGGTAAGGAGTGTGAGAATTCATTGTATTGATTATGCATAAGGGAACTTAATCTGCAAACCTGACTGCTTGAATCACTTAACAGTGGAAAATGATATGTTTGAACTAATGATGCATTTAAGAGGTAATGATTTCTTGCTGTTTGATCTAAATGAGCTAATCACGCCTGTGTGAGTAAATGTGTCTGACTGTATTTGTGGACAGCAGTTGCATGGACTCTATCTTTGCCAAAGCCCTAATAGATTTGTGATTGGCATTTACAGTTCAATTACTGAGCTAACCTTGATTTAGGACAGATCAATTCCTTGTTAACAGCAGTAACAACTATTTAACGCAAAGCTTGCTGTGCTGAAATCCAGGAAACCTGAAGGCATCAGGACAGCAGAGCAGTTGCTGTTATTTTTCTGTGGCGTGTCAAGAGTCTATTTTATATACCTAATGCACATTCAAATCAGTGAAAACAGACATTGAAGTTCACAATAATTTATAATAATTAGAAAAATATGCAAGATTTGTCTACAATGAATAAACAAGACTAATTTAAAGCTGAATGTTCCTTGAAGGAATGCATATCACCCGCCACTTTTAGCCTAAGATCATCTTATGATGAGAAATGATGGCATTATAACTGTTTTGGACAAATCTTGAGAATAATGTTATGCACAATCACATGAAATACTGCAGTATCTGTTAGTGCTCAGAGTATGTACTGGGGAAAAAGATTTTGCAAATCACTTGGTGATCTAAAATGACTGTTTTTGCAATATTATGCTATTCTTTGGTGGACAGCAGCAGCATACATACTGTATTTGAAATGGAAGACATAATCAATTCAGTTTCAAGCCTCCACTGTTTGAGCCTGTGTAGTGTTGATGTCCACACAGTGAGAAATGATTGTCTTCTGTGGACTTAGACTAATTATTTCACGTCTTGTCGTGTCGCCCAAAGGCATGCTGAATACAAAATGAGCCTCCAGCTGCTCAGCTCACGAGTGAAAACTGTAGACAGTTTGAAATTGGTCATAAAAGTTTTGACTGCATAACTAACTTATTGTTGTCTCATATCAATTAATGTCATGTGACAGATATGTGTTAAAAAATATCTAATGCTCAATTTAAAAGGCCACAAGTCTCTATGTTTGAAAAGGTTTTTGCTTTTTTTGCTAAAAGCACTCACTGCCTTTCATGCCTGTTTTAGATTAAGATCATCTTATGAAAGGCAATATTGCAAGATGTCACATTCAGAGCATGTGTTGTGAATCGCTATTAGTTACTACCACAACAAATTTTAGCTAAGCATCTGTAAAATTCAGTCAAATTCAGAGTTACAGTCATTTTCGTGTTAGCTAACATTGATTACCTGTGGTAAACAGACAAACAGGACTGACATCAGCTGTTCATGCTAAAGTTTTAAGCAACAATCT
>JAOXNZ010000105.1:22481340-22492427 GCA_028566095.1 Kryptolebias brasiliensis
TCCAGGGTGTCCCCCGCCTCTCGCACAGTGACTGCTGGAGATAGGCACCGGCTCCCCGTGACCCGGAATGGAAAAAGAGGGTAAAGAAAATGGATGGATGGATGGATGTCAGAACATAACAGTGTATTAATTGACATAAGATGATACAGTATGATGCAATACAACAAAATAAGGCATGGTATGACCTGACAGGACTTGATACATCAATATATATGATATATTGCTATTAAAAAATTGCAAGTGTAAGTAATATTAACAAAGCCTGCATTTCTGAGTCAAATGTGACAGTTCAGGGGCTTTGGCACCTTCCCTAATTGGAATGCAGTCACCTATATCTTCTGTTGCCTGTGCCCTGTGGCGCCGTAATCTGCTGAAAACGTCTGCACAGTTTTTTCACAGCAAATTGTTTGACCTATAGAACAGGGGTGTGACATTTACAATGGCTGCCTACTATTTGCTTGTTCACATCTCGCATCACGAGTTGGTATTTATACAGTTTTGTTTGCAAGAACAATTCGGAACCTCTTAAAATATCTCCACAGAATGGTTTTCATTTGTACTTGTTACATTTCTTCAAATACTTTAGTTTTGACTGAAATGATTATTATTTTGTTGGTGACTCTTGAACTAAAGACATTTAGGGTATTTTATTCCTAGTTCTTAGAAAATTAATCATCAATCATTGTTACTTTTAAACATTTGGATTTTTGCTAAAAGAAAACAGAAAGTGTGAAATCCAGTGGTTTTACTTAAAATTCTTCCATGGTCTTTACTTGAAAAAAAAAACAAAAAAAACAATCCAGATCAGTGATGACTGAGAGGCTCTGGGCCCTTTGGAGTCATAATGATGAAATAAAGCATTGGTGTCGCAAACATGTTAATGTTGACTCTACTTTATATTCTGCTTTATTGGCAGCATGTAATTCATTAGAAGTGTTTTAAATTTGTGACTCGCATCTCTTAAAGGATCATGTATTCCAAAAATGTGATTTACAGGAAACATAACCTCCTGTCTACTGATGCTCTCCAAATTTGCAAACAATCTACTTCTTAAAACTTGTGAGACCTGATTGTTTGAAGATTGGAGTGCGGTCATGGCAAAAGTTTCTTTAACCCTTCAGCTCTTTTCTGTAGCCTCAGAAACTTCAGTCCTCAGAGTCAAAACCTTGATCTACTTTGTCAGTCATTTCTATTATTTCTCTTTTTGCACTGTGACCATTTTTAAGTCATGTTTTAAAAGGATGATGAAAACCCATCTCTCTTCTCACCATTAATGTTTGATGCAGCTTTCAGCCTGGAAACAGTGTAACTGTCTGATGCTGATTGGTCTGTGCTGGAGGTTGAGTGAAACTCTGAGCCAGTAAGAGGTTCATTTTTACTTTATATTTAAGCACTAAGAGATTTTATAATCAGTATGATTCTCATTACTCAGTGTTTTATCAGTGACCTTTGGATTTGCATATAGCTGTCAGGAGAAGAATTTTATCAATAGAGCACAGAGAGAAATGTCTGACCTCTGCTGCTGTCTGTTAAAATGTTATTTCAGCCAGTAAAAATTATAACCTGTATCAAGTTTCACTCGTGTTGTCTCAAGGTTCTGAGGGATTTTCTTTAGAGTTTATTCTTTGTTGGCTGTCTTTGCTTGTGAGGCTGACACACAGCTGGAGAGCAGCTGAATCTCCAAGGACAGCAGCTTCTGTGTGATCATGAAGAATTTTGCTGTGGAAGCAAAGAAAAGCTTGGCAGCTTCGGCTTTCTCTCCTGATTTGTTCTAATTTTCAATATTTCGTTTTACTGTTTTAGATTTCCTAAATTTTGCTGACAAGTAAGGCAGAAATGCGTGGTTAAACTTCTTGAAGAAGCCAAGTGTTGTCCCAGTTGTCTTGCGTTCGGCTATAAATAATCAAAGACACATCTGAAATGTGCTCTTCAGCAGACTGTTTCACAATGCTTCAAACAGAATGTGTAATGGACAAACTGGTTTATTGTCACAGAGATTTCTAACTGTCCTCTGCATAGTGTTCAGTTTTATCTGCAACAAACAAATGCAGTCAGTTACTGAACTGAGGCTCTTACAGCTGAAATGCATTCCTTTCAAGCATTAGATGTTGTTACTGAACATTCAAAAAATAGATGTTAAAATAACAAACATGCATTCCTTTAATGAATGGCAGGCCTTTAATTTCAGATCTGATTTCATCTTAAGACAAGAAGGAAAACATGGCAGAACATGTGCTGTGCTGTTTCATTGTTTTCGTTATTCATTTCATTCTCACTCAAATTGCATGTTTTTTAATGCTTTTAATTCTGAAGCCTAGACGAAAATCACAGCAAATAATGTTGTTTTTTTCTGCTCTTTTTTTTGTATTCATATTTGTCATCCAGTATTAAATGCTAATGTGACTTCTTTGTGTAAAACACAATGGGAGCTGATTTCACATTTTCAAATCACCACAGTGTGCAGAGAAAGAGCTCTTTGCTGCAGAATGGCTTCCAGAGAGTAAATGCTTGTGGCTGCAGCAACTAATCATTTGTCACTGCCTATTCTCTCCTCTCCCTTTCTTTCCAGTCATTTCGTTGCACCTCATACTCTATACATTCAACAGAGAGTTGACTGTTGCACCATGTCTTTATGTCTTCAACTTGTTTGCAGATAGATTAATTTTATAGCTCAAAATCTGCCTGCCTCCTACATGATATAAAACATAATTTGCTGCATTCTTTAGAAACTTGAACTCCTTCTGCCGCTAGAAGGTTGTTCAGATTAAGAGCAGTTATTTGAGGGAGAAGAGTGTTTTTGCTTCAGGCTTCCTGCATTCATACAGTCTCAGTGTGTGTGCGGATATAAATAGAGTTGCTCCACTGTCAGAAAGCAGTGCTAAAGGCTAGATTCTTGTCTCTGTATTCCAGCCTAACTCACCCCCTGTCCTCAGTGACCCTGAACTGGCTGGACAGCTATTGTTTGGGGATGATTCACATGAGAAACAATGAACTTGTTGTAAAACCTGACTGATGAAATATGAAGCAAACAAAAAAAACAAAACACGTGTGCTCGAGCAGCTTGCATTTCCTTGGGCTTTGTATCTGCGTCTCCTCCATCTTCTCTTGGATGCAAACATGTTTCTATCTAATCTGCATGTTGTTGAATTGACAAGCACTGGTTGCAGGATTTCAAAATGAATCAGTATTTATTTCATGATAGCTGAAGTTGAGGTCTTCTGTGCTCATGGATAGCATGGAAAAAAGATCAAAAGGCAGTATTCATGACCAGTAGCTGTAGTTAAGGTATGTGGTGATAGGTCTGCAGGGGATGAGCCTGTTTCAGTCCAATACACTTCAATAGCTTGGCTGCCTCTTCTCAAAACCTTGTCAGTGCTTGTGAGTGTATTTTTGTTTGTTTGTTTAATAAAAACAGATACAGCAGACATAAAGTGAAGGATCAGAGGATGTGAAAGTGTAAAGTGTAAGTCGACGTACAAACACAGCTTTGTTTGGCCCCGTGGGAACTCTCTATCCTGCATGGTGGATGAAACAGCCTGTCAGTGATAGAGCTGCCTAAAGCCCCCACAACATCATGTGGAGTGTGAGAGGAGTTAGCCAAGAAAAATTTAAATGTGTTCAGCATCCTCCTCTCACCCAGTTCTTTGATGAGGTTCAGCGAGCAGTCCAGGACAGAGCCAGCCCTCCTCACTTGTTCAGTTTTTTTCTGTCCCTCTCTGAACTCCCACTGCTCCAACAAACTACTCATATAGGACAGCTGAGGGTACCGCAGTATCATAGAAAGTCCTTAACAGTGTTCACACCCCTAAATACCTCAGTCTCCTCAGCAGGTGGAGACGACTATGGCCCTTCTTGTACAGGACGTCCGTGTTCCTCGACCAGTCCAGTCTGTTAGTCAGGGGAACATCCAGGTATTTGTAATTTTCTACAACCTTTTTCATTTTTGTCAGACGTTGGTCACCATCTTCCTTGTCTTGCTGGTGTTTATCTGGAGACGGTTTCTTTCACACCAGTCAACAAAGTTGGTGATGACCTCCCTGCGTTCTAGATCATTCTCCTTTGCTCATGATAGATAAATACATCAAAATAACGTACATAAAAGCTTCATTTTATGACTGCAGCTGTTAATGTGGCCACTCACTCATGAGCATTATTTTCTGTAGAAACTGTTCAACTGCTTCAAATGACTTTTTGCTGTGCACAGCTGTAACGAGGGCTGTTAGTCAGCTCCATGTGACTTTGAAGTTTTGTGTTTTGAGCCAGTTTGCAGTAAGTTTAACTTCCAGAAAATCAGAGAGAACAAATGAACTTAAATCAGTTTAAAAACCTTCAAATATATGTGCTTTTCTAATCCTGTTATATTATTCGTGACTGAAAAATAATACATTAGATAGAAACAAACACACAGCTTCTCAGGGCTGATTGTGAACACGTTGCACTTGTACTGTAACAAGCCAGGAGATGTACTTGACAGTTATTTCCAATTACAGGTAATTTTGTTCCCACAACCTGCATCCAATAAATAGATGCTGCTAGCAAGCTTTCGAGCTGCCTTCCCCGATTAACTCAACAATACTGATGTTAGGCTCAGTGGCTCTGCAGGGAGAGGTGCCTTCTTGTCAGAGTTAATTACACTTCTCTTCGATAAGAAATACAGCTGCTGAATAAAACAGAAGCTTTGCACCAATAACTTTACTTTACTTAGCTTGACATTCTGTATGCCCCTGCAGCTCCAAAACTCAATAAATTCTGGAGCACTTAGTTGAAAGGTTGAAGAGCAACACAAAGATTAAGAAATGTATATTTTTAAATGATTATGTTTAGAGTTTAGTGTTTTATTGTTCCAGATATTCTCAGTTCATGTACATCAGTCGTTAACAGATAATTATGACTTCTCTCCTATGAAGTGCTTCATAAAGATTTGATTAATGATTTCACGCTGAGGTAAGAAATCATTTCCAGTTAATCACTGGCTGGGATATCTGAGCCCTCCAACGTCAATTACTGCTCTCTGGTGATAGCAGCAGAGATGAGCTGAACCTCCAACTCCTTTTCAAAGTCACAAAGATGAAAAAGACTGAAGCAGTTCTCTCAGGCAGCAGACTCTTTATTTAAAGTGCAAAAGTCCCTAAAGATAATCATTTCCATTATCATTTGCTCAGCTCCTGTTTTTTAATTCATTCAAGTGGATTTATGTGAGCAAAAGCCTAACATTTGTCCTTTAGTCTTGATCATCTATTGGAGACTTTTACTGTTATTTCATGTTACATCCTTATTGTATGTGTTGCAGTGAGTTGAGACATTTCTTATGTACAACCCAAATTCTGACAGCGTTGGGACGCTGAGTAAATGTCAAGAAAAACAGGATCCAATGATTTGCAAATCTCACAAATTAGATTCACAATGAAAGAAATTAAGCTTCAAATGTTTATCAAGAAAATGCACAATTTCAGGATCATGTCTTCTTTTTTTTTTGACAACCATGTGAAAAAAGAACAATCAAGGGCAACAAAAGGCTGTAAAAGTGTGAATAAGAAACAGCTAGAAGAGCATTTTGCAACTGATTGGCTTAATTAGCTACAGGCCAATAAAATAACTGGATATAAAAAGAGCCTGAATCTCTCAGAAGTAAAGATGGGAAGAGGTTTACCAGTCTACGAAAAACTTAATTGGTACAATGTCTGAGTTTAAACATTTGTTGTTTACTATTTTCCATGGTAAATAAAATATGGGTTTGTGAGATTCTGTTTTTATTTACATTTTAAACAACCCTGCCAGAACTGAGGTTGTACTCATTCAGAATCATTCAGTGTTAATATCTTCTTAGCATTCAGAAAACAGCAGCTCAGGAAAGAAGACATAAAAAGGTTGAAAACAGGAGAAAGAGACAAGAATTTAAAATTGACATTTATTTCAGACACACTGACATTTTACAGTTCATGTATTTTCTTATGCTAAAATGAAATTCAGGTCAAACCTTGGTACCCAGTAACAGTCCTGTTTTAATTTACTGGTATTACTGTAGTAAAATACTTCACCATGTATTGGAATGTACAGCATCCACCACAACAAATGAACAGATATGTACAAAAAAACCCTTATGAATACAAATATTACAAACATGTCAGTTTTCTCAGCATAAATAAATAACTTCAGGTGGTAATCCTTCACACAGAGTTGAATCCCTGAATAAAACCATTTTACCTGACAGCTTTCACCTTCAAGACAATCTATGTGTGACAGATGATTTAGCAGGATTTAAAACCTGAATGGACAGCAGCTACAAAACAGCCAGACATTTTACAGTAAAAGAGACAAAGTTTACAAAAAGGCAAGTTTTCTGTTTTCTCAGCAAGAAAATATGGACAGAATTAATGTTTCACAGTTGTACACAAAGGCCCACAAAGGTAAAAAAAAATAAGAGAAAAAATAAAATACATATAAAATAAAATACATCAGAGGTTCAAAGAAAGGCAGGCACATTTCAAACCCTTTTAACAACAAAAAGACAAAGATACTGATTGACACAGAAGTTAAAGCAACACTAATTCAACTTGTTGGGATAGTTGCAACTTTTATACAGTTTTTGGCTGAAATGTTACCAGGTAACCCTCAAACTGTTTCAGTTTTAGTCAAAAGCAAAGCAGGAAGTTTATCAGGAACCATTATGACACAAGCGAGAAAGGACAGAAATAGTTGCTGATGATTACATCATCTCCAGCGTGTGTCAATCTTCTCTGATGCAATTTGTAAGAAACAAGAAGGTTTTTGGATGACAAACTCAGGCATGAATTAAAAGTTAATTAACCAATTCAGATAGTTGTCAGGACATATTGTCACAGCTCATATACTGTAAGCAAACTGCTTCAGACTAAGACATTAAAAAACAGTACATTCGAGACTTTGTAAAAAGACTGTTGATGAGCGATGCAGCAAAGAAAGTTGAGGTCAGACCTCAAAACCTATTACTTCATCTGCCATAGTATTGGAAATCATCAGAAATGCAGGGCTTCATGATAAAATAACTAAAGAGCATTGAAATAAGTTTTCATTAATGGAGTATTATACACTATTTGTATGGTTATGTGTCTGCAACAGATAATCAGATAATCAGAGGACAAATGATAAAGGTGCATTCCTCAAGGTAGACAACATAATGTCCAAACCCCACAAGAGTGTTTACATCTTGAGAGTTTTTTTTATCCCATCTTTTTTTAAATCTAAACCCTGCCATTTGTTGTCTCATTAGCACAACAACTGTTGCGGTAGGTAATGAAAACGCGTGCCTGAATTTATCATTTCAAGTTTTCTGAAACTTCAGCATATCTTTCATTTGGAGCAATTTTGTAAACTTTCCTGAAGTCATAATCAAAACGAAACATTTCTACATTCGAACTTTGTAAATACAGTAAAACAAGTTTCCCCAAAATCTTCAGCAGTTATCAAACTTTTGCAGATCAACCAACAACAAAAGTCTTGGCAGTAGAAACATCTACTGCTCTCTCAGTCAGAGTTTCTATCCCTTCCGTTAAACAAAACAATTATGTTTCTGTAAACTGACAGCAGTCCAAGTATAACTTTAACCTTCTATATTACAGTAAAAACAACCGGTCAGCCTTCGGCGTTTTTTCTGTGTACGCTGGGCATACATCTCCTCCCTTTTCACACAGTTCAGCGCACATTGAACCGTTCACATAAATCAATAAATTACAGCACTTCACACATGGACATTTAAACAGTGCTGCAACATGTTGAGGTCAGACACACTTCCACATTTTTTCCTCAGTGACAGCATGCAGTGAAACCAGAGAGTTAACACAAATGTAGAGATCACCCTGCTATCAAAATGCCCTGCTATCATTTGATCTTAGCCAGTTTATTGTAAATAAAAATCGATTAAAACTGTATCCTCTCTTGTAGATTGTGCAAAATTTTCCATAAAAACAAAAGAAAAATCCGTACTAAATTAAATACTGAATGCAATAAAGGTCTTTAGATCCTGCATGGCCAAAATGTGTTTCTACCAAGAACCCAAAAATGAAAAGAACGTCTCTTAGATGTCATGAGACTTCCCTATGGGTTGAGTCTTCCATGCAGCAGCTCTGGTTAAATTACTTCAGGGACTCTTTGCTGCTTGTCATTCGTTCCCTGCTCCCTTTCAAGATGCTCTTCAGCTATAACTAACAGACAAATAAGAGAAATGCCCAAAAAACAACAATATTAAAAAATGGCATGATACTTCACCTGTAAATACTTGTTCATTATTTGAAAAATTTTTTTTGTTTCATTCAGGCTTTGATTTTGTACTCAACATTTAAAACATCTACTTTATTATGTACGTGCCAAATGCCTGTCAAGCAACTCTATTTATAAGATACTAACATATCTTGTGATGGAAAATTGTCCTGTATTTCAGTTGGATTTAAAAGATGAATTACAACATAAAACATTCCTAACTGTGCAATAACTAACACAACTCTTAAAGGTGCTTAGCTTCTGTGAGCCGTAAATACAGCAGAATAACTTTTATTTGTATTTATAATTGTTGTTAAACTATTAATTAGTCCCTTAATGTGTAAATTCAGTTTCTGCTGCTCAACGCTCTCTCGTCAGTTTTATGATTCAGTTAAGGAGACATAGTTATCTAAGCAATCTCAATCAGTTTTAGCTAAAACTAAAGTTTAAAAAGGCCAAAAGCTGAAAATGTGATCTACTCTCTACTAGTTTTGCTTGAGTTATCCCTTCGATTCATGTTTGATTTTTTTTGTGACTCTGACATTTACTGGATCATAGGGTCATCATTGGGAGAGGCCAGAGCCGGAACGCTAACAAACATCTGGGTTTTGTCCTGAGCGCTGGCTGTGTTGCTGTCGGACACAGTGGTGAAGGACAGGTGGTCGTGCTCCAGAATGACCAGGCGGTCCTGCGGCTTCTCCTTCTTCAGGTAGAACATCTTCCTCAGCTGCTTCAGCTGCTGCAGCTCGCAGAAGGTCTCCAGCACCACCAGCATGACAATCAGACCCAGGATCAGGTAAACTGAAGATACAGACACAGAGAAAGATTACAGTAATTAGCCTCAGTGAGAGGCGTCATTATCATCATATGAAAAGCAGCTCCTCTACTCTGATGTCAGCTTTAATACTCCTCTTTGTGTCAGTAAATGTGTAGAGGTTAATAGCATTCATGATTCAAAAAGTATTGGCTAGTTGTGTAAAATGTAAATAAAAACAGAATGCAACGATCTGCAAATCTCATAAGCCCATATTTTGTTCATAGTGGAACATAGTAAACATTTCAAATGTTGAAACAAATAAATTGTACAATTCTTTTAAAGATAATTTTGAATTTTATGGCAGCAACACATCTGAAAAATGTTAAGACAGGGCCATGTTTCCCTCTGTGAAGCATCCCGTCTTCCTTTACCAACAGTCTGTAAACCTCTAGGACCTGAGGAGAGCAGCTGTTGGAGGTTTTGGATGGAAAGTTGTCCCATTCTTGTCTGATGTAGAATTCTAGCTGTTCAACAGCTTCTTTGCTCAATTTCTTTTTACTGAATGGGATCATATGTCGTTCTAAAACCTGTGTAAACTGCTATGCATTGATGGTGTCACTCCAGATGTGTAAGATGCCCATGCCAGAGGCACTAATGCCCCCCCATACCATCAGAGAGGCAGGGTTTTGAACTGAGCACTGATAACAGGCCGGACGGAAAAAGAATTTCAAATTTTGGAACAGTTTTTCATTTTGCCTCAGTCCATTTTAAACTAGCTTTGGCCCAGAGAATCAGACCTGATTTTAATGCATTACTGCCATCTATGATTAACTTGTGTCCGTTCCCTTAAGGACAGAGATTTCTTTTGATGGTATTATGAACTGTAGATGATGGGATTTTTGAGATATGTTGCCTTCATAAAATAAAAAAAAAAATTTAAAAAAATTCCCCAAAAAGAGTACAATGTCTTAGTTTCAACTATCAATATGTTTAAAATATGCGTTTATAAGATTTGCAAACCATTGTGTTGTTTTCAGTTACATTTTACACAACGTCCCAACTTTCTCAGAAATGAGGTTGTATTATATAATGTAAAATTACAAAAAAATAAAATAAATCATTTAGTTGCTGCTGAAATCTTGGTGTAGTAAGAAAAAGCAAACAACCCATTGATCTTCTGTTCTCCTAAACTCTGTCACTTTCTGCTTTGACAGCAGGGGGCAGTAGTTAGCTGTCAGTGCAACCAAGAACAAAGGAGAACCATTTCAGACAATAGGTGTAATGTCAGGTCTGTCTAGACCAGATCAATGAATGCCTTACATTAACAGTTAAATCTAAGAATAAATTCCTAAAAGATTATAATCTGGCATTTGTTTTAAGTGTCATATTTTCATGGTAACAATCTCTTAAGGGATCATGATGCTTGTATACAAAAAGCACAACATGTTACTATTATCTGTGTTTACATGACACAATCAGCAACTATTTAGCACTAAAGTCACAATGACAAAACGTTAAAACGAGCTCATTGAATGAAACATTTGTTGTGTACAACTGTTTGTGCAGATAGTAGTGATGTCACTTCCTATACAGACGTGTAATTCTTCATTGAGGAAGTTGTACAAATGGGTGCGTGGTGTTATTTGTGCAAAGAAACACATTTTCTCTGAGTCTTTGCTCCACCTACAGACTGACACATTGTTCATTCTGGCTAACGTCATCCCTTTGGCTGCTGCGTACCACACACCCCACAACCAACAAGCTGGAGACTCTTCACGAGAGCGCCGTTTGACATTCACGCACACCCACAGCTCGTCAAGATTCTGAGCTTTCAAACTGACTTTTGTTCACCATTAGCCCCATTTGCTCTGCTGACAGCGCACTGAGCGAATCACTCAGAAAATGAAGTCAACGCCTCGCTGCTTTCCAGGCCCAATTTCAGCACTACTGTGCCATCTTGTTATGGCTTTAAACACACACAAATGTCAAATGCTGCTTTCTCATCACATCCCAGCCTGGGGCCTTTCTCGGTGGAGTTTACATGTTCTCCCTGTGCACACGTGGGTTTACTCCGGGTACTCCGGTTTCCTCCCAC
>JAOXNZ010000105.1:22526858-22542677 GCA_028566095.1 Kryptolebias brasiliensis
ATTTCTTCTAGTTATCATTTAAAAAAACAGCAACAAAAAAACATTCATTCATGTTCATCTGGAGAATACTTGCCTTGTTTTACAACCTGCTTAACTTGTTTGTTGGTATGGCTGCAATGACGATTTAAAATTTGAGGTACTGGAATAAAAAATGTACCCAGTTTTGACACGTTAGTAAAAGCACAACAGAGAAGCCCAACTTATGTTTGAATATAACCATTCAATGCACACTTTAAAAAGTGTGGTGCTTGTTTTCAATATTTAACATCAACAATATGAAATCTATTTCTACCTTCCACTACTCTGAGTTTTTTTTTTCCTATTAGAAATGAAAAAAAAGTGGCCACTCTGAGTCATAAACAGCTTCGGCTTCACAAAACATGACAAGGCTGATCAGTTTGATTTGCAGTGTTTCCCCAAGATATTTTCTCTGTTTATTTTCAGGTGGTTGTACTTGTGTTCAGCTCAGCATGTTTATTTACTGCAGTCCATTTGAGTGTTGTTGTTTTTTGCTGACTCATGCTTGGAGCACACAAATGAGTAGTTTTCTTTGTGACAATGCAGTTAAATGAACCATAGGCATTACACCTCACACCCACAGTGTCATTTGCGTGACAGAAAATAGCACTTTTACAGCAGGTAACCAGGAGGCACATGAATTGGGGCTTCAATATCTGCTTAAAGCCAGTTGTGTTGTAAAAGTTGCACACCTTAAAGCTTTAAAACAGCCACTTCCACATCAGCTTGAACTCTCCCAGATAGACCTGTAAGTTCACACCCAGTGTTTTCCTAAGGCGTGACATCATCTCAGGCCACTGGGACTTAATGATTAACTTCACCAAACTCAAAACTCTGGGAAGAGTTCATGTCACGTCTCAGCAGAGTGATTTAGATACTTTTAATCCTAAATGAGCCGTTTGCCATCATTTTCCTTATCTTAATCTTCACAAATTGCACCCAAAGTTAAAAGTTGACACTCTGGGTCTTAAATGATCTGCATTTTTAACCTTGGTTAGATGCTGCATTTCACCTTCACCCCTTCTTACACATCTTAGTCACAGCTACTTCTGTTTTTACTGTCAACGATTACACTTTTCTCCCTCCAACGTGTAGAGATCTGGCTATAAGCACAGCTTTCAATTTTAAGGTTCTTTTATTCGTTTGTGGTTATAGTCCAACCTATTTATCAGACTTGCTTTAACCTTATGGGACCTCCACATCCCTCAGGTCCTGGAAAAGGTTTCTGTTTGTTCATAAAGTTAGAAGCAGAACCCACGGTGAGGAACAGCCTTCCTGAGTGAGGACCTGAGATCAGCTCAGAGTTGAGGGTTTTCAAAGCAAACTCAAGACTCAAGACCTGTTCAGTCCTGCTTTTAGTTTAATTATTTATTCACATCTTTTAGGAAGAATTAAAATCAACTTTATCTGTTTGTTTCATCATGCTTCTAGTTCGACTCTTAACTGAATTATACTTTAATGTGATTTTTTTCTACTTGTTTTACTTTTGAGAGAAAAATATTAACTAACATTTAAGTTTATTTCTTCTTTTGTAGAGTCTCGGTTTTAGTAACTTTGAGATTTTAAAATTCCTGTCTTTACGATTTTTATTTTTAATACCCATGTCACTAATGAGTGCTTTTTCAGCTCCATTGTCCTCACGTTATTCATGTTTAATCTTTTTACATCTTATAATTTTGAATGATCTTGAATGCGTTTGTCACTTTTGTGTTTTGTTTTTATCTGATGTAAAGCTCTCTGTGTATGAAGGGTGCTTTATATATAAAGTTTGATTTGATTTAGTTCAATTAAGACGAGATGAAAATGTTGCATAAATGTCAAAGCCTTCAGGGGGGTTTGCAACAAATTTTTGTTGTTGATCTAACTGGAGTGCAGCCAAGACAGTTTTCACTCATGCTGAACAGAAACTATCTTCACAACAAACACTTAAGGTCCTTTACTGCATGTTCAGAGATTGATCTGTACAAAAAAAAAAAAACAACCAAGCATATCTGTTTTTAAAGGGTTAAAACATTTATTATCTTTTATTGTGAAAATGCCATTGGTGCATTATGTTTAAAACACATAGTTCATCTTTCACTTGTTTTAAATAGAAAATTTCTTTCACCAGTGAAGAAGTTTCCTGCGTCTCTGCTGAAATATTTCCTTTCAGATCAGAGGACAGTGCCACGTTTGTAACACCTTGTGCTGCTCGCCACACATTTGCATCTTAATTATACATTTCAGCTTCTTCAGCGTAGCATGGAGATGCCTCCGCCTGGTCTGCACTCGTCCTTTGAGACTAGAAAACAGGTTCTTCAGCTGGCAGCTCACAGGTTAGTGGCTCTGCAAAGAAGCGGCTCTCGGAAATTCAGAACTCCTTAGTTGTTGTTTAGGGGCGCTTCCTTGATCCCGTAATTTGAGCTTCTCTTAATCTCAGTCTGGCCAATCATCCAGCGTATTCCCACAGAAACTATGAGGAAAAAAAAGATTTGATTTAGAATATTACTGCAGCAAGCCAAGGAAGTGGAGGCAGGTTTTGTACAAGATATTATTTCCACAGTAAATTCAATTTGGAATTTTACACATTTTCTCTTTAAACACCGACAGTTTTGTTAACCCATGTTAACCATGTTACATTCCAACAACAAACATGGGCATGAACACAGGATTTATTGTGGAAACTCACCACGCTCCTCATGAGCTCATGCTGTCAGAGGTATCATTTCTAAACTTAAATCTCATCTCAGATGAGTGAATGCCTACCTCTGCTAAATAAAAAAACAACATGCCTTAAAGTTGTCAGGGGCATGCTTCTTATACTGAGAAACCAGAGTTTCCAAAAAGAAGGGAACTTACATCGGAGATGTCAAATCTGCTGCTAAATAAAACGTTTAAACAGAAAGGAGCTGGTTACATTAAAAGATGAGTCTTTCCATGCGACTGTGGTAACCTGTGTGTGAAAGTATAAAACTAACCTGCGGAGCACACAGCCACAGTTGAAACGATGGTGAGCATCGATCCAGAGCTGATCAGCTGGATGAGGTGAAGACCCAGAGGGTAGAGCATCACACAGCACCAGAACATCCAGTTGATCAGGGACCAGGGTCGGCGTGGAGGGCTTCTCACGGGGCCGGGGAACCGTCCCGTCTGCGAGTAGTGTTCCTGAAAACCATCCTGTGGACACATTACATCTACTTACAGAGTAATAAGAACACAAACAAAAAGCTCCAGAAGCATGAGCACCCTTCATCAAAACATTTTATTATGAAAAGCTAAAGAAGGATGAAAATAACTGATCATATTTTTAAGGTGATAAAGTTAAAGATGCATTTGTACTTGTACTTTCAGTTTCTATCTCTGATTGTTTCTTCAATGAAATCCTTTTTGTCTCAAAGCAACTTTTTCCATTTCAACCAAATCTGTGGAACGTTTTGTTTTACTTACAATATGTTCATTAAGACTTACACATTATTTTATTTTAAAAGCGGCAGGAAAGGTTTTTAAGTCTTGATGCACAATGGAAGAGTAAGAAACCACTTGGAAAATTGGCAGAAGATGAGGTTTTGATTTGCCTTTGTGGCTTTCCAACAAGCAGCTCTGTGATTTGTCTCCTGAACTTGATCACAATTGCTGCTGACAACCATTGCTCAACAAAAATGACCAAAAAATGACCTCCCATGTTCTTCTAGTTTTCCAGATTTGTGAACATCAGTTGTTTTCATTTTATAGAGCACTTGTAACTCTTCAGATAGTCTGTCATTAGAAACAGTATTTATAAAGCTTTTTGCATTTGTTGACCTAACCTATAAATAGCCAGGCTAAGTATTCAAAAACATCCACAAAAAGTTTCTTGTGGTCTACTTTGCATAAAATGACTATTTGCTCACTTCTACATCAGTCCTGATAAATGCAGCATCAGAGGCTCTGACACCAGCTGGTCTTGTCCTGTTTAGGTGTCAGAAAATGTCAGCTAAGAACTGGAAACTGAGGCTACAATTTGCACAGACTCACCAAAATTGAACAATGAGGAATTTGAAAAACCTTGCCTGGTCTGATGAGTCGATGTGGACGCTGTGTGGGATGATTGTGTGAAAATCCCAGAAGATCAGCAGCTTTCATATTACTAACAACCATGACCTATTCAAAGTCTCTGAAATCCCATTTGTCCCCCTCAATCTGATGCTCGGTTTGAACTTCATCATGTCTAGAGGCCTAAATGCATTGAGTTGCTGTCATGTGATTGGTTGATTATCTATTTGTGTTAACAAGCAACTGAACAGGATAAACTCCATCTTTACCATCACTTTAGCTTCTAATGATTGTCGAACATCAAAGTGTCCAACACGCTCCCTCATTAGATCCAGCTAGGATAAATGCACGAAAAGGTAAAGTTTGGTTTCTAATTTCACTTTATCTTTAGCCTGATTTCTTATTTCCCAAACCACTTTTGATGAATATTTCACAATAGTACATGACAGTTCTCCTCAGTGTTGATTATATTACAAATATGTTGCCATTGCATTCTGTAAAACAATGAAGCAACAAAGTGGGATTCCATGGAACAAGAATTTGCGCTTTTATTCTGGATCAACAGTAATGCCTGCCTGGAAAAATGAGACCGCTGCAGCAGAATAACAGCCCTAAACAGGAGCGATTTTTCTCTTTGACTTATGTCAGAAACAAAGATGGTTTACACCGTTCCATTTTAGGCTCACTGTTTCCTGAAAAATATACACTTGAACATTTTTTCATCCTTTACCAAACCACAAGTCAATATGTTGACTTAAATATATGACATTTCTTTACATTTAACTGCTACACATTTAATGAGAACAACTACTGTTGAGGTCAGTATTCTGGGTGGGTACTGCCTCTAGTACGCAGTATGAAGGAAACACTGTCCATAAACGCTCACCTTTTCCTGGTAAAGTTTGTGGAGCCAAGCAGAGCACTCTGCCTCATCTTCTGGAATCGACTCTAGAGGAATTCTCCTACAAGAAGAGGAAAGCGGAAAGGCAAAAATGAAACAAATAAAGAATCCACAACACCAGTGAAACAACTGAAATCTAGCATTCCTCGCTGAAAACCATTTTTTCCTACCTAACATACAAATCAGCGTGGTATTTCTTCCCGGTGAGAATTCCTAGCAGGGTGGGTGCTTCGTTGTTCCTGAAGTTTAGTGTTGAATCATAAACTGCAGCAGCTGAACCAGACAAGCACACAGCAGCAGTTAGCTGGATGAGGAATTTGATCTCTAAAAGAAGTACTTAATAACATCACAACTGAAGAATCCTCACCAGTGCCTCTGAGGTTTTGGACAGTTACCCAGAATCCTTTGGTTCTGGGCAGAAGATGGTGCCTCAGTTTGGGCAAACCTTTGCTTTCAGCCACTTGCATGCTGATCTGGTGCTTCTTCGGTGTGAAGCGTGTTCCTTCACAAAAAAGCAGGAACTTTTGGCAAAAATAACAGTGTCAGGCATCAATTCTGTCATGACTAAAATAAAATAACTGAGTCATCTTGGTTTTGGAAAGACCATCAAAGGTTCAAACCCACCCAAAACTTTTCAGGGTAATCATGCAGTTTCTGAAGACTCTGAGCCACTGTTGTTCGGTCCTCCTCCCACTTCCTTTTGCAAAAAACTATCTCCAGGAAATACCACATCCAGCCAATCACTGGTACATAAGCCAGCTCTTTTTTTGCCAACACTTTGGAGCTCTAAAAGTATATAAAACAAAAGGGTGAGATAAATCTGGGTTACCCCCCCAAAAATGTGCAATTCTCAGTACCACATTCTCTTACCCCAAGAACTCCAAATCTTTCACAGAAGGTCCAGCCACACAGAAAGTCAATCTCAAAACTGTGGTTGAGAACCACAATAGCGTTCTCATTTCCATAGAGTGGGTAGCTTTTTGGGTCAGTATAGAGAGTGCATTCTGTCCCAGACCACCACTCCAGGGCTGCTACCAACTCTAAGAAACATAGTAGGGCACGGACATGTAAATGATAGCTTGGATGTTTCGATTCAGTTTATTTACTGTATATAGTGCCAGTTCACAACAAGGGCAATGTACAGCAAAAATAACTTGTCCAAATTCAGTTAAAGATCAATCCAGATTCAAGCCCAACTACACTGACTGTAAATCCAATTACAGTACAACCACATACAATGCATTATGAAATGGCAATTATTAAAAAGTTGTCAAGCTAAGGAAACTAGCTGATTGCGTCACTCCATGTTGCGCAAGCACTTTGAGGACAGTGAAAAGGAAAGACTTCCTTTATACAGGAAGAAACCTCCAGCAGAACCAGGCTCAGGATGAGCCTCGGACAGCTGGGGTTTGAGAGGACAGGAAAGAGACCCAGACAAACACAAAAGCAGCTGGTCCAGGTGGCGTTTCTATGGGAAGACGAGGCAATAAAACAAAGTTAGTGGCAGCAGTATTTGCATGTAGAAACATGCAGAGTAGAGAGAGTAAAGGCAACCCAAGCCAACCCTAACTATAGGATTTATCAAAACAAAAAGTCTTATGCCTGGTCTTAAAAGTAGACAGGATGTTAGCCTCACAGACAGAAACGTGAAGCTGGTTTCCCATAAAGGGGCCTGATAACTGAAAGCTCTGCCTTCCATTTTAGAAACTCTAGGAACCACGAGTAAACCTGAAGTCTGAGAGCAAAGAGCTGTGTTAGAAAACTATGGCACAATAAGATCTTTAATATAACTTGGAGCTCGGCTGTTTGATGTACGCAAGAAGTAAGATTTTACCAATAAGGAGGAAGCTAAAATCGGAGATGATTTCCATTTGCTTTCGTACAAACTGATAATTGTACCATTCATCTTATTGCAGATTTCTTCCCTCCCAGCTGCAAAGGGAAACAGAGTGTCATCTGTGCTGCAGGAAGGAGCAGTACTTACGACTGGAGATGCAGTAGGCCAGCCGGACGTTGATCCTACGAGCCAGCTGCTTGCTGACCAGCCACAGAGGTAAAGTACAGAGCTGCAACAGGTTGACAACAAGGCCGCTCATCAGGAAAATATAGGACATGATCAAGAGGAACCAGAACTGGGATTTCAGCATCTGCAGGAGCCCCATCCTTCCCTGACAAGTTTAGAATAAAAAACACCAAGTTGCATCACAACCCACTCCAAGCAATGCATTTTAATTTTCTGATTCATCAAACAAGGTTATTAACTTTTTTTTGCTCCTTAGATGCATGTTTTCCAGGCCTTATAAAGGGGTTCTTTGACAAGTCTTTCTTGTTTGTTTTAATGAATGGAGCCTTTGAGCAGAGCTGTGTTCAAGCAACCAACTACAGGGCAAACTGTTTTGACCTGAAAATGGTCGTTTTCATTATGTTTTTACTCCAAAAATAAGTATCTTCGACAAAATATGTTCTTCAGGTCAAACATGCGGCATTTACCTTGATTTGGTTGTACGAGCTCCAGTGATCCTGCCTCGGAGACCCACGGCACTTGAGTCCCTATGAGTCCATGAGTCCACGAGTCTGTCACCTGAACTTCGGGTTCTTCCTCTTTCGATTTATGACATTATTTATTCAACGGGATGTGTTCTCACCGCGCCGCTCACCAGTGACAGTAAGACTTCCCCACAGGAGCAGCCACACCCATTAAAACCACGCGTGGACCGGCCGACAAGTGTGCGAGTGCGTGTGTGTGTGCGTGTGTGTGGGCCTCACTGCAAAGATCGTTTATCACCGGAAGACGGTTTTCACTGCAGCTGACGCGCATGCTCACAAAACGACCCTCAGTAACTATGGTAACACAAACAACACAGCTGGAAAAACAGCCTAAAATAAGCATTTGTAGCTCTATTTGTGTATTTTATTTTACTTTATATTATTATTTGTGTTATTGTTAATTTGTTTATGATGTTTTGATGGAAGTCAGTGAGGTTATGGCAACATTTCCGGCTGACGGTACAATTAAACACGTTTTGTCGTTTCCTCAAAATGAGGCCGAGTGAGACCTCTTTCTGTTTTCATTTTCTTTGTGCTGCCCCTATTTGGTCACAGGAAAAGAACGAGGCTTGTTATGGGTGACGCATGCGCAGTTGTATTTTCTTTCCTTTTGTTTGAATGTATGTGATGTGAACCAGCCTGAAAAGACAGTCAGTCTTCAGACACTCATGGCGGAGCTTATATGAAAGAAAAGCAAATAGAATTTAAAAGACAGTCAATAGTTTATTTTAGTGTTTTGTTTGTGGTGTAACAGAAATACAACACTACAACTTTAGGATAAACTCTGTGTCCTGTGAACTAAAACTCAATATGCAACACATAACTCAATTAAAACAATGTTCCATATATTTCTTTTAGGGTTTAAATTTAAAGTTTTACTCCAGTATGAGAGTTCTCGTCCCAAATAACAACATCACTGCAATTGTTGGTTAGTTCATCATGTCCAATATGTATAATTTATATAATTGTGCACATACAAAGCCAAGTTAAACTTGTGCAAAAGTTCGATTTTTCTTTAATTAGAAGCTTGAATAGACACAAAAAGTTTTGGAATCGCATTACTGCCATTTCTTTGATTAAAATAAGATCTTGTAAGTCATTTATATGAGCTAGTGAAGGCAGATGTTAAGTCATGATTATGAGACGATGAGTTATAAATTTGAGATAGTATCTCAGAGTTATAACTTAAAGGATGTATGCTGGTGTAGATTATCTGTCATTCGGGACATGGAAACCCAAAAAGTTTTAAAAAAACAAAGCAGCTGGGCTTCTATTCTGTAGTTGAAGACGTTTCGCTTTCTCATTTCAAAACTGGAGAGTGTGGAGATCCAAGCTTTGAACTGCATAACTTGGAGGATCTTTATATATATATACAATCTCTCTCAGTGCAGTTGGAAACAGTAATGTGTGTGAAGATTACTTTTTACTCCTCAAACAGATAATTTAATCATACCTATCTGTTCAACTGTCAATGGCAGCGAGAACAATGGGAAGAAATGCTAAATTTGAGCATTTTTTGCTACTTCTTTAGTCTGTTTTCTCCTAATAATAATACTAAAAAAATAAATGAATTTCTTTGACTTTTGCTGTTAAGTTCTTCATGTCCTTTGGGAAACAAATGAGTAGAAAATGAACTGTAGTCGACAGTAAAACCTTGAACATTTTTCATGCCGAAATGTTCCGTGATGGAGGGAAACGAGCTACAACACAAGTCAGACCCTCAACGCACCAGAGCTCAGTAAAAAGCCCTGCAGGTTGAGGGAATGAGACTGGGCAGCATATTTATAACCCCAGCAGAATATATCTTGTAACTTTATTTTCTTCAAACTTAAACAATCTCAGGCAGTTTGCTCTTGCAAACACAAGAGGGAAGTAAAGATTTACTGAACACTTTTCATGCCCTCATATAAACAACACATTTCTGAGACTTCTTTTTAACTATACAATTTTGCTTTGTCTGCAATAAATGAAACAAGTATGTTATTTTCATGCCAAATCAAACAATAGTTGAAGAGTTTTCTTTCTAACTCGGACTTCTGAATGGAGGGTCTCAGGATTATTCCACCTTGGGGATAGCTTGAGGAGAAGTTTATCTAAGCTGTTTTTACAGGTCCCACAATGCTTAATTCTTCATGCCATTTACAACCAAATAATATTTGGAGAGGTCCAAAAAACCGTGAAAGCAGCTTGGAAAGCTCTCGTGTACAAATACCAAACATAATGAGTGTGAAGGGAATATTGTTCGAGTGGCATTAGTCAGTCTTTTGGTGCAGATGTGATACAGTGCAGCTGATTTTACAGTGAGCTGCACTGAGGGAAAAAAAACAAAAAGCTGTAATTATCTTTAATTCCTGTCTTTATAAAGTAACCAAAACTAGCCAACACTAGTAAATAATACTATCAAGTTAAACTCAGGTTACAAAATAAGTTTCACTTTCTTCAGATGTCATGATACTGAGAAAATAGGAACAGCAACTTAATGCGTGACAGAATTTTCTTTTTCGTAGTTGTTTGACATTTTTTTCCCAGCTTTATTTATCAGTATTGTGATGAGTCACAAGTTTGCACACAAGTGTTTATGTAATGGCATACTTTTAGGAAAAAAATGCCCCAGAAATATGCCATGGCTTTAGAAGTTTCCATTGTGTAAACAGGTATGATTTGAGTCATTGTGAGGTAAAACTAAAACTTAGTAAGTTTTTATGTGACGTCCTCGAGAGTCAAACAAATAAGCTAAGATGTCATAATAAAAATAATATTTTTATGAAATATGAAGTGACAATGGCAAAACAATTGAAAATGTTTGGGCAAGGCTGATAGTTTGTGCAAACAAGGAGAAGTGTGATCCCGACTTGGTTAAAAATATCCTCTCCTTATGTTCAGAGAAGTGGTTTATAACTCCAGCATCTTATTGTGAACTTGGCTTTCAAATCCATGCTACACAATTTAGAGAGATGGCTTCTAAATCTTTCTACTAAACCTGAAATGAATTACTGTTTGGACATTTTGGACATTTACAACTGATTAACCTTTAGAGTCAATCTTATTCAAGATGGCTGCCTCAGCTAATCCATTTTTGTAAACACAAAATGGCTGTAACTTGGTTAGTTTTACAGATACTGAGCTAAAATTAGATATGGTAGTAGCTGAGAGTCATCCCCAACATATACTCCAAGCGCTATCCGAGCGCACAAGATCTTTATTTAAAACTTTAGCAAGCAGGCAAAATGGGCTAGTTACTTTCAAAGTGTTAAAAAGTGTCAAAAAAATGGCTTAATTTAACATTATAGATATCATTTACTTAAACTACTAAAGATGTTTTTATGTTTCAGCTTTTGTTTGTACATTTACTTATAGTTGCCTTCAAAATGAATACATTAGTCATACATTGTAGTTACATAAATGTTTTGTATCCATTTATTTACATTTCCAGCTAGAAAAGAAAAAAACATTCCTGAAAAAAACTTAAGCTTTACGAAAACTGAGTCAGTTTTATTTAAAGTGATGCAAATATAAAATAATATGAGTTAACATGTCAGTTATTTTTCCAGAGTTAAACTAAATAAAAAGGCCTTGAAAGTAAACTTTAAAAAGCTTCCTAGTTTGATCAAACCAAAGACCAAGTGCAGTGAAAGTGGACTACATGTCGGTTTGACCTGCAGGAAGACGGAACAGTTGAGTTTTCAAACGTCCGCTCGGATTGTTATAAATCTTTCTACTGTCACCCTGTGGCTTACCAACAGCCATTTAATCACTGATGCCTGCCTCTTTATTTATTTGTTTTTAAGTAATCCAGTAAGCCAAATGATTTAGTAAAAAAAAAAAAAAAAAATCATTGGCTGCAGCTGACATTTTTCAGTCATCATGTTGATACAGCTGGACCAAAGCAAACAGCTTTCAGCCAGGACGAGCTATACTTTTGGCTCAGCAACACAGGGGTGATTTGGACGAATATGCTGCGTAAAGAATGTGCCAAGGATTAACTGAAATTGCTGCATGAGTGTGATTTAAAAGCCATCCTGCGTCATTTAACTGTGACAGGCTTTGACAAATTAACACTCATTCAGCCCGTCTACGCAACCTTCTTAAAAGGCAGAGGGTGGAAGCTGATGTTTCTCAGTATTCATGCAGAGACTTTGGATGTGAGAAAACTTTGTTCGAGCTCGTCGCAGTAAAGCTGTGAACTTATTGTGGTTTGGTAAAAGTTCTGAAAGCTGGAGGAAAAGAATGACTCAGTCTGCTGAACTTAAAATGCAGTTGAATGAAAAGCTTGAATTTATCTTAATAAAAAACACAATAAGCTGTATCAGTAGAATACAGTAAAAAAAAAAAACTGAATATATTTGTGCTTCAATAAAGAACTGGTGGATTTTAGTCAGGTAATCCTGAATGACTGCCTGTTGGAAAAATGACTCAGATTTTCTGAATGCATGCACCAGGACTTTGGACATATAGGAAAAAAGTAGAAATCAGAAAGTGACAACATGGCTCAGGCCCTAAACTTTATTTGACTCTGTGTTTATGTGCACTAAGTCTGTAATGAGTTCCTGATGCTTTTTTCATCTGGGACTTGACTTTGCAGCACTAATCGTCAGGCAAAGTGACTATAGGCCCCACAGACACATCCGACAGTCAGGGAAACTCTGGGAGGTTTTTTTTTTTTTTTGGAGACACCTGCTCTGCAGCTCTCTTAGGCCCATGTATGAGACTTGAAGCATGTGCCAAAAAGTACGAGCCTCGGTGAACTTATTTGATGTAATGCCTCTACCAGGTTGAATAAGAAGCAAATCCTGAATGGTTATAGTTATATAACCCCTTTTTCAACTTTCACTTCTGCTTCATGTGACAGATGTCAGATTGGGATTTGATTTCTCTTGGAATACAAAAAAGGATTCAAGATGGGGTTGAAGCCAGAACTCTGGACGTTAGTCGACAGTGTATCTGAATATAAATAATGATTCTGCAAAAAGGTCATCTGGTAACTGTCTCAGTGGAGTTTTTTTTTTTACATGTTGATGGGATCAAAACTGGGAAAAAGGGAAATAATTTGCCGAAAATACACAAACCAACAGAAGCTTTTTCAATTCAAAACTGGAGCGTGTGGAGTTCCAAGCTTTGAACTGCATGAAATGCTCATTTTACGTTGTTGCTTGACAGTAAAACTCAGTTTTAGACTTCTGATAGACTGGTATAGGCTTACCTTGCCTTTAGATCATTGCCAGTTTCAGATAGGTTCCAACCTATCACCTGTCTAGGTTATGGGTGTTAAACTCAATTATAAAGGATGTCAAAATTAAAAGTGTCAAAATATATATGAAGAAATATGACCTTTGATGCAGCTTGAATGAACAGTGTACTGAGTCAAGGAATGGATGCTAAAACAGAGTCCACAGAGTCATGCTTTGTCTTTTAGTGATTCCTTTGGTTCAGTTTTATATGCGTATAGGTGCTCTTTCCACATCAACCTCAAATGAATTACAGATAATTTCAAGCCTAACTCTTTTAGCAAATTACCAAGATGTTCAATCATTCAGTTAAATGCACACTTGGAAAGAGCAACAGAGACCTGGTCTGTCATGAAAAAACAGCATGGAAGTTTTCTTTTAGCAACTGTGTCTCCCACCGGTGCAGCTGGGCTGTAAAAAATCTCACTGCAGCTTGTCAGTGATTACACACAGTCCTGTCCAAAAAGCTGCAGGTTGATCTTAATGCGATGGTTCATTTTGTCACACAAGATTCTTAATTCAAACAGAAACTTTTCAACCATTTTGTTGTCTGAACTTTGTTCAGTGAACTATAGAATTTCCTCATGCAGCTGTAAATATTCTTTTCTTCTTGCCTTCTTTCTTTTTTTTACTGAACACTTAATACCACACATTTTCTGCATCATTTAAGAAACTTTATTTCTGCAAATAGCGGGGCAGATTTATCTCTAAAATAAAATCAGCTTTAACAGTGGCCTCAGACCATGAGATTTTGCTTTTGTGAGTGAGGTTTTATTTTCATAAGCTTCTACTTTATGGTTATGAAGCTGAAGTTGAAGCTTTTCATTTGAAGCTTGTTGTCATTCCTTTGGACTTCTTAAAGCAAACGTCAGGCAGGATTTTCTTTGAGGCTACTGATGTACTCATCAGAGGAGTGGAGGGGACCTGGGATTGGAAAAAATGCTAGCTGTTCCCGTGCAGTCTGAGATTTGAAGCATCAGCCAGTCCTAAGAGATATAAAATGATATCTTGCGGACCAGACTAAATTATAACACGGGCTGAATCTGGTCTTTAGTTTCACACATGCTCTGGGTAAAGTGGAGAAATAGATGTGTTTACAGTTTGTTAAGTAACTTCCTGCTGTGGTCTTATGTAATAAAGGAAACACATTTTGCTAATAATTAACAAGCACATAAAACGTTTTTTAGGTGCATAATAAACCACATTCTTATTCACATGATAGAGAGCTTGTAGCGGGTATGGCTTGTTGTGTTCTGTTTAAATGCAGGATAACTCCAAATTTTATGGCTAGATTTCCATCTGATTTTATTTTATTTTATTTTTTACTAGAAGTGATTAAGTTTTGATGTCATTCTGGATATGGATCTAACAATTTTTTATTCTGCCTTTTGGCGCAAGTATACAGACTTAAACTGCTTGTGTTTACATTGTGTTACTGGGCAGCCGTCCCTTAGCAGTGGACAGCTAGTCCACAGAGGAATTTTAGAGCTTTTGTAATGAAAACAGCTGCATCCTGTGGCTCAATACAACCCAGTGAGAGATAACCAATCAACTGAATACATGGACCCGGCAGTAGAGATGATTACATAACCTTCAAGTTTGTTGTTATGAAATTCCTGTTGACATTGTTCCTTAACAAGATTTCTCAGACGCATTGTCAGTACAAACATTCTGAGATACCTCCATCGAGAAGTACTTAATTCATAAACTAGCTAAAGATTTACATCAAGTATGCAAAAATTCAAGAATTTACCTTTATCCCAAGACTTGGACTGGATGATCAGCTGGTTTCTTTGGTGAAACAATTTACCATGACTGTTCTTACCAGGGACAAAGTCCACAAAAGCATGGTCTTCAGAGCTCGATGTAATATGCAAGGTCAACATATTTATACAAGTGTATTATACATGGGCATGCTGCATGCTAACAGCAAACTCCTGTCAGAAAAACAGGCAGAAAACGTATTAAAAACAAACAAAAAAACATGTCAACTTGCCTGAATATTTACTGTATGTGGCTGTCTACAACTTTAGCTCAGGATGCGGAGTTTGCAAATATTCCTGAAGTTTAAATTTTTAGGTCAAAAGTTGTAAGGGTTTCTCATTTCTTTCTTTTATTGCAGTAAGTCATCTTTAATCTGCTGAAACAAGGTGAGCTGAGGTGTGGTTGGGTAAGCAGTTTACCAAGAATTCATGAAAATTATGTAGCTGACTGAATACATTCTCATCACTTTGGATCTTCTTATTTCTGCTTTGACAAAAACATCAGAAGAGTTCCTGTCCTTCCAAAAATAGTTTTGAGTATTGTTCGTACTTTCCTCAGTATATATTAGAAATTCATTCAAATTTATAAAATAATATAAAGCATTTGTTTTATCAATTTTTGTCAAAAGGTTTACTTCTTACTACTCCTTTTCAAACAGTAAAGTAGTGGTTAGTTAATTATTTTGTTCTGGTTATGTAGACATGTTTTCTCTTGTCCTACTGGTTAAATAAAATAAAATAAACAAAAATAAACAAAAGACTATATTTAATAAATGTGCTTTAAAGAGGTACATGTTAAATTACAGTGGCTAAAATGTGTGATAAACAAACTCCTTTTAACTAAATCCATTAACTAAAAGATTTTGACAATAATATTGAAAAGTGGATTTTTTTCCAGCAAATGTGTAATTGAAACGTGACAAGTAAAAGGGGGGAAAAAAACCCCAGAAAGATGATGAAGAATAGCTGATATTTTCAAACAGCTCTCCATGTGTGTTTTCATGAGTGGATGTTCCATTACCGCAGCGTGCAACAAGGCTGAAAAAGCCATCAGAGATGTAAGAGGATACGACGTGATCACTTGTTTCCACTGCTGAAAAAGAGGGAGGGGAGTCATAGAGGTGTCGTCTCACTCACGAGGAGCAGATGAGGCACTCATCTGCTTTTTCCTCCTGCAGTCTTGAACCATAAAGGCTCTCCACAATGACTCTTCTGTATTTAAACCAAACCATCTGAAAATGATTAAAATGCCTTAAAAATATTACACCTAAAGGTTCACAGTATGCTTTGAAATTTTATTTTTATTTTGCCACCTTGTTAATTTTTATTTTTTATTATTGCCCATATTAATGGC
>JAOXNZ010000105.1:22552625-22566275 GCA_028566095.1 Kryptolebias brasiliensis
ATTAGTTGCCCCTGAACTCTGATATAAGCATAGCAAGTTTACCGTCTCCATCAATGTCCACTGCGCAGGCATCACCTTCGCCGTTATGATCGGTGTCTATCTGTGCAGGGTTATGTTCGTAGGGACAGTTGTCACAGCGGTCACCGACATCATCCTTATCAAAGTCAAACTGCCGAGGATTGTAAAGGAGGGCACAGTTGTCCTGTGGTGGAAGGTATATGTTTGTTAAAAAGTTCATTATTATCTGAGATCTAAACTAGCTTGACCTGAAGGCTGTATCAAATTTTACAGCATGTAATGGTTTAAACTTCAATATGAGGATTCATTGTGTCTTAAATCAAATATATTGTTTATTGTGCCACAAAATTATAATTTGTAATGGGATACGTTTGTAAACCTCTAAACTGTTCATACCCTGTCATCTGGGATTCCATCATTGTCGTCATCCTTGTCACAAGCATCTCCTTGACCATCTCTGTCAAAATCTTCTTGTCCAGAATTGGGGAGATTAGGGCAGTTATCCTGAAGCATTAACAAGAGTGAAAAGTTTAGGAGTTTTCCAGATGAGTTTGGAGTCACCACAGAGTTAGCAGCATCAAACTTGACCCAAAGAAATACCTTCTTGCAGTGATAAGTAGAGTTGGCACCACACACAAGGTTCTGATTGGGCCATCCATCCAAGTCTGAGTCTTCGCCGCATATAAAGCCATCTCCAGCATAGCCTGTACGACACTCGCATTTATACATTGGGTCACTGAAGTGGTTGATGTAGATGCATTCAGCATATTTGTGACAGTTGTGGGTCTTGTCTTTACATGGGTTCTCTGGTTCACATACCTGAAAAGCATAAACGAAAGAAGTGTGCGCCAGTTTAGATCTGACATCAGCCAGCTTTAGAAGCAACATGCTGAAAAAATATAAAAGATGTTTCTTTAATGTGTTTTTACTTTGTTTTCATTTTATTGTCAGCCATGTAAAAGTCTAAAATGCTTATTTTATCTTTCAGTCCCAGCAGCTCTCCTTTAAGAAGGCCTCCTTTAGACTGAGGGATATGGTAAATGAAAGTGACGGGTTAGGGAAGGAATTCTGTACAAAGCCAAAGTACGAGGCACTTCTGGGCACAGTTGATTTTATGAGATCCTATTTAATGCCATCCTACATCCGACTGTGAACTACTGTTGCACCTTTACGACAGTGCAAGGTATTCACAGCTGCCGTTCATTACCACAGGATGAACTGAACTGCCGTTTGGATGTGACTCCATGAGCGCACAAAGCCCAATATGACAGCAAGTACGGGCCTTTGATCAAAACTGTGAAATGGAGCATCTTTATGCCAACAATGAGACAATTCACTTTTTTTCCAAATCAGTTAGTGCGTTTGGGGATAAGCCAAACTGAAATCACAGACAGGCAGCTTCAGAGGCTAAAATGTGTCAAAATGAACCATGAGGAATGCTATATGTATGTTTTTCTTTTCGACTCAATTAATTTAGTGATCATATAAGAGAGGAAAACAGCTGTTTCCCAATTAAATGTAACAAATATGGCATGTCAAATTACATATACGACAGTAAAAATGTTTCCTTTATGACTTCACTTTAGATTTTTTAAATAAAAAAATAACAGATCTCTTCAGCATCTAAAAGAAAATATAATTTAAAGAACAGATCTTAACACCAACTCACTTGTTTGTTCCTCTTAGCAGCCTCAATACCCATACCAAAAGGTTGATTGCCTTTGTAGCGCTTTGGACAGGGCAGGCAGTGGAAACCTGGATCAGTGTTGATGCAACGCTGCGCTCCACTCACTTTGTAGCAAACATCAGACACCATGTCACACTAGAAAACAGAATAAATAAATGCATCAGCAAAAACATGTCCAAATGAAGTGTCTAAAGCAAAGTGACTTTTACCTATAAGAAATGCTGTGACTTTTACCTCGTTAATATCCTCACAATGGGAACCGTTGCCACGAAAACCAGCAAGACATGGGCCACATTCCCAGGACCCATCTGGAGAGCTGCTGCAGTCAACTCCTCCAAAGCAAGGGTTAGACAGGCAGCCATCTGTGAGAGGAGTTAGATGAGTGGAAACAAACAAGGAAAACTGATGTAAATGTTGGCATACATGTGTAGTTAATCTCCAAATTATTTAGCTTCTTCCCAACTTTGTCTTGAAACAAAATCTGCTTTCAATAAATTATGTGTGTCTGAGCTTTAACTGATGCATTCATTCAAAAATATGTGACAAATGTCGAGTGTGGTAACACTAGTTGGCTAGCATGCTAGCTGTACTGCAGAGTAGGGACAGAATTTCTTTGAGCTCACTGTTAGCATACTCATACTAGCAAAACTTGTCTAATAGCTGAGTCTGATTGAAAAGCTATCAATCTGCAGATATTTGGTCCATAAGTTTGACTCAGAGATTCAAATGTTTTTCAACTTTGAGGTAAAGGGGAATTCACAAGATCACCATTTATGTCTAATGGAAGAGATGCACAAATTTATTTGTTTATTTGTTGGCTTAATTAGCATTCAGACACCGACATGTTTAGAGCTTGTTGCCTCCATAAATAAATTTATTTGAGCTAAATGAACGTTACTCACTAACGGGGCAGTCCTCCTTGTTGCAGCTGTCGCTGTCTGTGATCTCACCAATACACTTTTTCCCACCATACTGAGGTTGAGGGCTGTTACATTCCCGTGATCGACTTTTGATTCCTCCTCCACACGTGGCAGAACAAGTTGCCCATGGAGACCACGGTCCCCAACCACCATCAACTAAAAAGATTCATATATTAGATGTACATTTCCTTTAAAAAATAAAATAAAATCAACCACATGCCATATGTCCCATTTTGTTGCTTTACATTCTACACTCTAAATAAATATGTTTGGAGATTTTGTGTAATGAAATAATAACTAGGGATTTTTTAATAAATCCAAAAAATGAAAAACATGTTAAACGTTGTGTGAATTTGTATCATTGTTATACCTTCAAATGTCACATAACTCATTAAGTTAGGTCCACCTTTGTGCAACCTTTGTGCCACACAGTATGTAGTATTTTAAAAACTAAGTATGCTCTCTTTCATTTCTCATACCAGGACATACTCTAATATTATATCACCCCTAATGTAAATCTATCTTTATATAAAAATAAATTCAGTTTTTTTTATGTGAAAAACCAGTAATGCCATATGATTCAATTGCTTTTAGCAGCAAAATACTGAGCATCTTTCTGTATGCTCTTGTTAAGTCTCTCATTGTTGTGTAGTAATCTTGAACGGCTTGTCTTTACAATATTGCTTAATTTATTGAGGTTACTAGTTTTTAATGATGCACAGCTCTCTTAATGTCTTGCCACAGCATTTCTATCACATACAGTAACTGTATATGCACTCATCAAAAGAGGCCACTAAGACCACAAGAAAAAGGACCTCTTTAAAGAGATCAGTTCTTAAGAAATACAGATTTTAATAAATACAAAAATATGAAAATAACAGCAATGATTATTGATGATATTAGAAAATAAAGATCAATGCTTGGGAATTCTCTATGTAAGAACAGTTTAGTATGAATAGTTAGGGTTTAAAATGGACTGTCCAGATGTAGATCACAGGAAGCTATCCATCCTAAATACAAAGCAGCTTTGTTTTGAAGAATTAGCAAAAAGTCTTCAGGTAAGTTTAGCCCTTATAACAAAGATATTGAAAAAGTAGAAGCAATGAATACTGTAGATGTGCTGTTTTTTTTGTTGTTGTTTGTTTTGCAATGATAAACATTTTAAACACTCAAAGCGGTAGCATGTTGAGCTGATTATATGATACAAACACCACATCTGTATTTCCTGGTTGTAAAGCAACAAAGTAGGAGAAAAAGTCACTGCCCTGGCACTGCATTTCATTACATAAAATCTTTAGCTCTTCATGTATAAACAAACTCCAAAATGAATGCAGCCATGGAAATAATGAACTTAATACAACTAGAAAACATACTGAGCTGATTTTGGTCAACATTTCCCAAGAAGACTGACAGAAAACCAGTCTAAAGCACATGGGGAATGTTGCCCAAGGGGATCCAAAGACATGTGGACACAATAGGTGCTCTAACAAAGCTGCTTCTTGTTGAGAAATTCCTTCTTTAGCTGAAGGTACTCACTTGGACATGGCTTGGCAGTGCACTTCTGAGTCTCTCTTCCACTCCCCTCACAGTCTTTGCCCCCCAGCTGTGGCACAGGAGCATTGCAGTGCCGTATTCTGGTGATTTGTCCTTCTCCACAGGTCACAGAACAAGAAGACCATGGTGACCACAAACTCCACCCTCCGTCTTGGCGGACTGGGTATGGAACATCACAGAAGCAGAGCTCATCAAAACACACATTTCCTCTAGATTTCCAATCAATCAAAACGTTTCAGACATTTGTTAATAAACAGTATGATACTGGGAAGGGTTGCCCACTTTAAATATGTCAGAGCCAGTATTTATGGCATTATGGGATTTCCAAGTGGTTAGACTGATTCAGTAATTCACACAGAACCAGAGTAAGGTTTGCTGCAAGCAATAACACATGCCGATCCAATAACCCATCAAATACCCAATTCATCAGCTTCAGCCTCCAGTGAAAATCTAGCAATATCACCCCACCTCATATGTGGCATATCCTATTAAAAGATCCAGTATTTTTTTATATTTTTGCATGAAGGATAGTGGTGAGTCATTGGAGTGAGGAACACCCTCTCAGCCAGTGATTTATTTGAAATTAACTTTGACTGGGCACACCCCACAACCCAACCATGACATCCAGCTCCACACTCTCATTCAGCCACACTGTGGTGGATCCAGATTTATGGAGGAGCGAACTCAGTGTTTTGCATTTTGAAGGATCCCAAACTCATTTGTAACTGCAGCGTGCTGATTTTTTTTTTCTAAAGTGTTCTTGCTTCCCATATGTCATACAAATGTTTGTTTTAGATTAATGTCAGCAGCAATGAAGCACACGCTTCTCAACAATATTCTTGCACTGAGGCAGGAACTTCTGGATGCCACATTTGCAAAAAAACCTGAAAAAGATGAGACAAACTTGTGAAAAAATATACCAACCACGGCTGTCACATTTGCCCAGGCTGCACTTGCGGGTCTGGATAGAGGGTCCACTGCAGGGGTTGCTGGTTGCATCACATGACCGGCCCCTCTGTTGAGTCCCTATCCCACAGGTGACTGTGCACTCTGTCCATTCTGACCAGGGGGACCAGCCGTCCTCACTGTCTTTAGCTGGAGGAAGCAACATACTTTTACTTCTTACTGCACACAAAACACTTCCACACCATTAAACAGAATGTCAAAGTAATGAAGAAAGATGACTCCTGCTTTTATTTTTTGTCACTCTGTTTATCAGATGACTTCATCTTAGAAACCCACAGAAGCCATTCTTAGTGTCAATAAATATGTGGTTTATTCCCACAGACAAACTGGCTGCAGAGGTCCTGTGTTATTAAAGTTTAACGTCAATGGAATATTGTTTTTATGGCACTTTGCACCATCATTTTCTTTAAAAAAAAAAAGCATGTTTGCAACAGAGTTTGTATGCTGACTACTTACGCATGCACACAGGGCAGCACTCTCCATCAATTAAAGAGGGGCTAGCACAGGCCACTGGTGGGCATGTGATTTGGTGACACACAATCTTGGACTCCTGCGATCAATAAATTTTATAAATCCATCAAGTTTACAGATACCCACAGTAAATTTGCATATTTCTGTATGACTTGGCACTACCTGGCAGGTACATTTAGTACAGCTGTCTACAACCCAATCTTCCTTGTCCTCAAACAGACGCCCATCCTGCCAGCACATGTTTTTCTCTTTAGAGTCCTTCATTCTCCCAAGGGCCTCCTTCATGACTGTGTTCTCCTCTGTCTGAACACACAGCAGCAGATTTGCAGTCAGAAATGATTGAAACACACTTGCAAGAAAGGTGTATGGTTAGTGGTAAATGCCAGATTTAAATGCAGACAAACTACGAGCTTTTAAGAAGTTACACAAAGTAGTGAAAGGAAGAGTAAATGTTTATGTAGATTATTTGCAGAATTCATTTATACTGTCAGTTTAAAGAGAATATTTCAGAAATTTTGAAATAGGGTCTGTGGCAAGCTTATAAACAGTTAATTTAACATCTTACCTATTACAGATAGCTCTTTGAAAGACTCAGTTTGGAAAAAAAAGAGTTTGATTCTGACCAGACTGACAAGCTAATGCCTAGTTTGATCAGGGTCAGTCCAAAGTAAATTTTTGATATCTTAAAACAAATCCTATCTCAAAGTTTTGAGAACTTTTCCACAGCACCACACGTCAAAAGATGCAAACTATCTCTTTGAAGCCAAACGTAGCATCCTGTTTTAATTTTGGCCAATTCTTTCTACAGTCATACTTTCATCCCTCTGTGGGCCCAGTGATACCAGTGAGGTAGACACTACCTTATAATTTTAGTATCGCTTTCTTTCTTCTTGCCTCAGGAGGGATCAGTCTTGCTAAAAAATGAATAAAATTGAACAGAAAAAAACCAAAACAACTATTCGACTCTGATTGCAAGACTTCATCTTATGGTTGCGGTTTTGACAACTCTTAACTTTTTTCCATCCATATTGCTTTACTAAAAAGAAAACAAACCACTAAAAACAGAGCTGCTTAGTTATTCACATTACAACCTCCAACCTACTTGGAGACCAGTGGATTTCTGCTTGGGCTCTTTCAAACTTGGGAGCTGTCAGTCGATTAAGCCACTGCCAAAGATTTGAGCGTATGACTGTGGGCTTCTTCGTGAGTAGGGGAAGAGCAGTATGCAGCTCTAGACTCTAAGACACCACTCGGTCTGGAAGAACCTCGGGGACCCTTCTCATACCAACCTCTTTTTTTCCCCCCAAGGTTCATGCCCAGACTTATTGCTAGGAGGCTCCCAGAGGAAACACACGAGCTGTTCAAACAAGGCCAGACATTAGACTGGACCGAGTCGCTGCCAGGGGAACACTTCCTATGTTCGCATGTAACATGTCATAAAATGTGTTTGACTCACACTGCCACAGATAGCAGGAGTGAAACGGATTCAGTTATCACAGGCTGCTCTTTAAACAGTCTTGCTGCTGCTTACTATTTGTTTTCAAACCAAAGTAGGTTACCTAGTAACCCAGTTTAAACCTCTTACTTTCTGGCTATTACACAAAAGAATGCAACATTTATCCTAAAAAGTTCAATTTCTTTCCTTACACAAAGGCAGATTTTACATTAATCATTAAAACTGTCTGCTCTAAAGCAAACACCAAATAAATATTTGCTTAATACTGCCTACGAGAGACACATTTGTTACTTTTACAACTCACCACTTTTTGCAAGCCATCAATGAGATTACTGACAACAACACGGAGGCCTTTGAGCTCCTGGAACATGGTGCTAAGTTCCTCACATGAGCGTTCGCACATATCTGCGCCCAGGTCATCTGTCTTCTGACCTATGATGTTTGTTGTGATGGAAGGACTCACATCCACAACTTCTGTGCTCTCACTCACAACATTTTCATTATCTGAAAGAGAGAGAAAAGCGATCTAGTGAGTTAAATTTCCTGTTTTGTTGAAGCTGGCCAAAGGATCATAAACAGATCATAAACAATACTGCAACTGCAATGTTTATTACATTCCTAAAATGAGATGTGCAGTCAGAGGCAGTGTTTGATTACAATCACGTTATCGCTTGTGCGTGGCTGCGTGCATATATTTATTTGTTTGCCTGTTAGGAAAATAGCTTGTTAATCACTGAGCAGATTTGAAGGAAACTTTCAAAAAGTTATTATTGGATGGATATCTACAACTGATTAACATTTAGAGTACACCTGATTCAACATGGCCGCCGCAGCTAACTGACTTAAGTAAACACAAAAATGGTTTTAACGTAATCCGTTTTGCAGCTGCAGAGGTAAAACTTGGTCTGGTAGTAGCTGAGAGTCATCCCCATCACGTACTTTGAGTGCTCACAGATTGTACAAGATCTTTGTTTGAAACTTTAGCAGTAACTGTTAAGGTGAATCCTGTATGTTTGTTAGCAAAATATCTCAGGAACCAGTGGGTGGAAACGCTCAAAAAAGTAACATCTACAACTGATTACCTTTAGTTGTCAACTTGATTTAAGATGGCTGCCACAGCTAATTAACTTTGGCAAACCCAAAAAATGGCTGTAATTCAGTCAGTTTTAAAGATATTAAGCTGATATTTGGCGTGGTAGTAGCTGAGAGTCCTCCCCAACACATATCCTGAGCACTACCAGATCACATGAGATCATTGTTTAAAACGTTGCCATGTAAGGTGACGTGCACTCATTCAAAGAAGGCTAGTTTCATTAGAAAATGCATCTGTCTGAATTCTTGATGGTAAATCTTTTTCTCAGAGAGCAATTTTTGGCTGTAGGAGAACTAGAGGAGATGGCAGTGATTACATGATTAAAAAAAAATAAAAATACAGCCACAAATCCTCCAGACTTTTCGAAATGAGTAAACACTTCCAACAGGCAGGAGTGACCACACAAACAGAATTACACTGGATTTATCAAATCCTGGTCACCGTCACGGTTCATGTTAGAACCTCATCCTTCAGAGATTTTTGTGACAGAGCACAACTGCTAACTGCAGGGTGGTTTTAGGGTCATAATGAGGCTAAATGCTAAATTTTCTTTACACACTCAACACATCTGGGGCAGGATATCCAGCTAAGCATAACGTCTCTAACAGCTGGGATTTTTGCACAACACAAACAGGCAAATTATACAAGTCTCATAGCAGGAAAAGGCAGCTTTTGTAGGTGCTGTTTGCAGTGAACCCTTTTTAACATAACCACCCACATTTCCATGGTTTACATCTCTATTTTAAGTAACCCTGTTGCATCTCAAAAGAGCTGAACTTTAATTATATCATAATGGAGTTTCAGAATGTGTGATTTTCAAATTAAACAAGACGCATATTCAGTCAATGCACAGCACATATCTGCAACTGGCTTGGATGTCGCTATGTAAATTGGTGAAGATTAATGGCAGATTGGAGGCTCTAAATCAAACAGTCATTCGAACTGCCAAGTGATGTCCAGCTATGTTTTATTTCCTCTGCAGCCTGCCAGATTCATTTAAATCTCAGGAGGGATAGTCTGTGAAAGCATTTAGCCGCTCTCCTCTCCCCGATTCTTGATTTTGTCAAAGTAGAGAGAAAAAAGACTTGTAAAAGAGCAAAACGCCGGGCTAATTTTAATGCTACTCATTAATGTCCAGTGTGACAGTTTTTATGAGTGTGGCGTGTGGTTTTATGACTGACTTTTTGCATTAAACTCTACTGGTGAAGAAGTTTGACTGGTAACAGCCAACATGCAGAATGTTTAAAGCAATAGTTCAGATAATTTTGGAGAGGGTGTTCTGTGAGAAGGTTATGAACTGTAAATATCTTACCTATTGTAGAAATCTTTTTGAACAACCTCAGTTTGGTGAAACAAAGTTTATGGCAAAAACAGATTAGATTAGAGGTAGACCAATTATTTGACCAACCTACTTAATCGGTTGATATTTGCCACTTTAAAGAAAAACTGGCATCCGTCCATGCCTGTGCATGCTTAAGCTATTATAAAGTAGGAAAATGAAGCTGCAGCAGCTACATCCAGCTCACTGTAGCCCACTGTTTAGTTATTTTAAGCAAGAATGCTCTTCTACGCATTTTTTTTAAGTGTCTGCATTTTTCTAAGTGTTGCCAAATACATGTCTATTTAAATGAAGCAATTATTTTATATTTTTATTAAATGGAAAATATGTATTGTCCAGAAAAAAAAAAAGATGTTGTCTATCAGCCACAGTCTGCCCTGATTTCTAAGGATCTTTATCATTGTCAGCCATAAAAAAAATCTGTAATGGTCAACCTCTAAATTCAAAACAACACAAGTTTATTTACTTTTACAATACTGTCAGTTTTACATTACATAGTTATTTACATAGAATATAATTGCTGTAAATGCAAATAGCGACAGCAGCAGCTAGCTGTAGCACTTTTGGTGCAACTTGGGGCACTTCTGTCAAAAATATTTCTTGCAGAAAAACTGTTATGTATAAAACTGTCAGTGATGTAAAGGTTTATAAATCATTGTTCGAATGGACCACTGTGAAATTGTTGAGACTGGAGTTGTTTTAAGACTTCAACAATCCAGTTTGGTCTTGGCTCTGTTCGGACTAGCCATTAGCTCATCAATCTGGTCAGAATTAAGCTCTACTTACCAAAACTGAGCCTGTTCAAAGAGCTACCTGCAACAGGTAACATATTTAGTTGTTTATAACCTTTCCACAGAACACCACCTCAAAAGACTTGAACTATTCGTATGATTTGAACCATGGTGACATTTGTTAAACAAATAAACTTCTTCTATAAGCAACAAATATGCAGCAAATGCTGTGACAGACAACAAAATGCCCAATTCTCATAGGTTCACTTTGTCTAAACGCTGGTGTAGATTCTCAGTCAAGAATCTATTGTTAGGAGAGTGAGAGCAATCTACATGTGAATCCAGTTTACAGAACATCTCAGAGAGAAAGCTCCTCGGATGAGAAGCGAAACGTCTTCAGCTACAGAATAGAAGTCCAGTTGTTTTTGTTTTTAACCTTTTTTGTATTTACTTTGTCTAAACGCACCAAAAACAGAGCTTTCAGGTCCGGTCACCTGTTTGAACGTTCCAATAAACAGTTAAGTACAGATTAACTCTAATAGCTTTATATTAGTAGTTGAAGCTTTTCTTCTTGTTAGCCTTGCTAAGGATCACTAGGTCTTTATTCATCATGTGAGTCAGACCTCAGCTGAGAAATGCAACCCAATCAGCCATTGTATGACCTCACTGTGTATGTGTGTGAGCAGCTGGAAGTGGAAGCTCTCTGATCTGCAGTATCGCCTTCAACTCTCCCTATTTCTATTTTCCTTCCCAGGATATTATCCCAAGTCCTCTGCCAGTGAAAATAAATGTAAGCATCTGTATTACTTTTTTTGTTCACTGTTCAACCTCAAGCCTCTGCATCCACTCTGCTGTTTCCATAAACATGAAGAGGGAGCTGGTGGGAGATCTCGCCAAGCTTTTTTGACCCATTAATAATAAAATCCAGCTAAATTCATGAGTCAGGAGATTTTGTTAGCTTCATACTTAACAAAACACAGATAATATCTGTTGGGGGTTTGCATGTGAAAGAGTTTCCAAATCACATCTGCACGGTATCAGACTCAAAACTGTTTGTAGTTACAATAAGTTTGACTCACATTTTGAGTTATGAAAATGGCACAAAAGAGAGCTTTTACAGTGCATTAGGGAACTTTGGAACAAATGCTCTTTTAACTGCAACATTTACAGTAATTACCCACCAAATAAACACTCAGCTCTCACCTTGTTTAGTCACCTGGCAGTCTCTGCTCAGGAGGATATCTTCCACAGAGGTATCAAAGAGGAAACGCACATTCTGAAGAAGGCCCTGGTACGTAAGACAAGTTGGTTAACATCTTAAAAACACAGTTTGACTCCTAGAACTCATTTCAGATGGAAGATATGTTTATATGTTTTAAATATTTCAGTCAGAATCCAGCATGGAAACTTCCTTGTGAACTAGTCACACTCATTCAACCTCATTTTACAACCACAAGAAAACAGAGTCTAATTTTGGAGTCTTTTCCTTACAAAAAGGTCTGAGTAGTACAGAGCCACCCTGCCATAAGCTAAAGAAAGATTTTGTTAGTCTTTTTGAACCAGTTGTTTAAGTTGGACTGTATTTAGACACTATGTAAAGACCATGATTTTGTTTCTTATGAGGTGACCAAGAGGGTTCTCACATCCTGGAAAGTCTTTGACCAACTCAAAGCCTCTGTCTTACCCTGAAGTGGTTCTCCCGAATGGATCCCTTTGCCACATACATCCGGCTTCCCTCGGCCTGCAAATGTTCATAGAACGGCTCATCCAGGATGAAGCTGTCTATCAGGCTGCAGCCCACGAACAGGTTTGCATTCTCCCCGTGAATGTGAAGCGTGATGTTCTTCCACTGCGAGTCTGACAGATCCACATCCTCAAACGAGACCACGTTCTGTGAGCCATCCACCCAGTATATCAGATCCAGAGTGTTGGCACGTCCATTGGACACAATCTCAAACTGCCTCCGACCATCAGGGCCCTCCAGACCGATCAGGGTCCCACGTGAGGATCGATCCTGGCGGATAGTGGCGACAAACACAAAGCCCTCGTTGTTTTGGATCTGTCGGAGGATTTGTTTTAGTATGGGGGGGCTGACCGAAGGCAGGTGGTCAAAGCGTATAAAGCGGTAGGCAGGGATGTCAGAGTTTTGGCCCCGGAACTGTTTGGCCCCAAGAGTCTTGCGTGTGATGTGGCTTATTTCAAACAAGTCGAAGGACATCTCATCCTCCTGCTCTCCATCTTAAAAATCAAACAAAAGGAGGATGAGAATAGACAGACAGGTTGGTTTAGAGGTAAAAAAAAAAAGGAAAAAAAGCTCATGAGCTTTTTGAAAATTATAAAAAAAAAAGAGAAAAAACTTAATATGTGTTAAGTTTTCTATCATTTCAAAATCATTTATGATGATAATGAAATAAAGCAGCTCATAGCACTGATTTGCTATTCGTTGTAAATACTTTAATGACAATAATTCACATATTTCCACTCACCTTGAGGTGTTACTTGATGGAATGTAGATAGGAGCAACAAGAAAAGACTTCTCCTGAGAAGCATATTTCCTTTATAAAACAAATACATTTTTATTATTATTATTATTGAAGGGGGTTCATTCCTTGTCCAACATCCAAGAGTCAATGTTGAGTTTGGACTTTGTTTTTCTTAGATCACTGATGAATAATCAGAGAAGAATAAGTCGCTAATAGATGCAATAAAGTTAATTAATGCAGCAACAGATGGACAAGTAATATATGTTCAAATAAACATAGCATATAGAATGTGCAAAAGATTTTGTTTTGCAGATGAAATAAAAGTAGATTTTTAGATGTTTCCTTTGGTGCTTTAGGATTGTCATCAGCTGTGTCCACATTCACAAAGAAAATCGGTCAGAAACGCATCCGTCCAAACGAAGTCTAACTTACCTGAATACTGAATACTATAATGTTTTTCAAAGTCTGAGAAATCTCCGCCAACAAGGTGGGGAAAAAAAACTGCAAATGAAAAGTTGTTAGATGGTTTGTACCCAGGATGAAGTGAATGAAATGAGGATGTTCCCTGCAAACCTTGTGCGTAAAAATAAAAAAAAAAACCCGCTTAGGTCCACTTTGGTTCCCTACATCCAGAGTCTGGAGGATCTGAGGCACAGCAGTGACTGAGGCTCTGAGGCTCTGAGGCTCTGAGGCTCTGAGGCTCCGAGGCTCCCACCTCCCCCCTCTTATATGTGGTCAGTCACCGTCTCTCGGGTATGATCGGTTTGCGGCCGGCTGTTAAGAGACAGAGTTACATAAATATCTTCCTTTGTATCGCGTGATTTTCTTATCCGCGCTCAAACACTGTGGTTGGTGGCCTTAAAAGAGGGGAAAGGGGGGGGGGGGGGGTGAAACGTGGCCCCGCCACGCCTGTGTCCCACCTTGTTGGCCCC
>JAOXNZ010000105.1:22567431-22583543 GCA_028566095.1 Kryptolebias brasiliensis
ATCCATCCATCCATCCATCCATCCATCCATCCATCCATCCATCCATCCATCCATCCATCCATTTTCTTCCACTTATCTGTGACTGGGATATGGAGGCAACAGGTCAAGAAGGGAAACCCAGACATCCCTCTCCTCAGCAACACTCTCCAGCTCCTCCTGGAGATCCTACATTGTTCCCAGACCAGAGAGGATACATAATCCCTCCTGGGTCTGCCCTGATGTGTCTCAGTGGGATGTGTCCAAAAAACCTCAAGAGGCAGACGTCCAAAAGGCGTCCTAATCAGATGCCTGAACCACCTCAGCTGACTTCTTTTGATGTGGAGGAGGAGCAGTTCTACTTCAAGCTCCCCATAGATGAAAGTGTTCCTCACTCAATCTCTAAAGCTGAGCCTGCCCACCCTACAGAGGAAACTCATTTCAGCCACTTGTATGTATTCAGGATCTTGTTCTTTTAATCATAATACATATGTTATGGCCAAAGCTGAAGGTTGGAACACAGATGGATCAGTAAATTGAGAGCTTTGCCTTTTGGCTCTGCTTCTTCCTGACTATGACAAGACCAGAAACAACACTCTCATTATTATTATCAGCCCGATTTGTTAATCCATCTCCTGCTCCATCCATTATGAACAAGACGCTTACTTAAAATCTTCTGCTTAACACAAAGATTCAGTCATGACCCAGAGGAAGCTTTCCACCTTTTTCCAGTTGAGGACCATGGTCTCAGACCTCTGTGAACCGCACCAGTGCACATTGAAGGTCATGACTTGTAGTCACCAACAAGAACCACATCATTTGAAAATAACAGGGGTGAGACCCTGAGGTTCCCAAACCAGGCACCCTCCTCTTCATGGCTGCATTTTGAGATCCTGTCCCGGCTTTGACTACAAGAAACAGGCAACCTCGATCAGAACAGAAAAACAGGAGCACCCTGCTGGAGCCTGGAGCCAGGCCTGGTGGTCAAGGCTTGGCTCTTGGGGCTCGGCAGGGCTGAGCCTGAAAAACTACAGGAAGCCACCTCCATATTAGCCCATTACCTGCAGGGAGAAGCGTCAATGTTAGGTGCTGTGCAAGCCTGGTGGCAGGCAAAGGCAGGGCCTGCCACCAGTATAAAATGTTTTATACTTTCTATGGCAGCTGCTTTTTAATCATACTATTACCAAGGTGCATCTACTCATTCTGTTATGTCATAAAAAATTTGTGTTCATGGACACTAACATGTAGAACCACAGAATGAGGCTGTACCGCAGAGGAAAAAATATTTAGATAGATTATTTTGGTTTTATTCATGCAAAGTAGTACAATATTTGTTTAAAATAAAAAAGAATGGAACTTAGTTAGAAAATAATTCAAGTTAGTCTTGTTTACACAAAACTGTCATGAAAGGAAAGAACTCATTGCCCTAAAATTTTCCTGCAAAGACACAACTTGCACAGTTCAGGTTTCCACTATTAAAAAAAAAAGGTTTTCTTGATTTTCTCCATTATTTGGTCCCCACAGCTATCCAAAACTTACCTGATACACAGCTCAAAGAAAATCTTCAAAAAACTGTGTGGAGCTTTCTGTTAATGCTACAAAGACCAGAGATCTGGAAGAGTCATGAAATGAAGGTGATCGATGTCAGTTGGGCTGATAAACAACTGTATTTTCCAGCTCTCCACTCCAAGCTGTGGCGTCACTGTGGAGGTTTATGGGTTTTGATCGCACACAAAGAATAAGTTCCGTTTGACTCAAGCCCTCTATCCAAGAATGAAATCTGGCCTTTAAAATGTTTAAAGTACTGAGTCATTTAACATTTGTTATAAGCAAATTGCATAACTTGCTTAAATTACAATAAATCGGAGAATGACAAAAATAGAAAAAGGCAAATATTGTTTTTATGTTCATCATGCCAGAGTTCTCAACATAATCAGAGCTTTCTTTGCAAAACAATTAAATATCTGAGGAGAAGCAATACATTTTTGTTGTTCTTGTACATATTCACCATCTACTTTACTCATGAAAGAAGTTTCAGTTTGCTCATGGCTACAGTATCAAATAAAACTCTGTTGCTTTAAATAGATTTTGTCTATTTTAGTTCAACATGATCACTGGTGTCTGTCTTGGCTGTTTAGATGTAAGGAGGGAAAAGTTAATTGTTTGTAAGGAGTCAAGATGACTTTATCTTTTTATTGGCAAAAAGGAGGCTTTACGTACTTTAGGTCCAAAGCGTAAATAGTGAAAGCTAGCTAGATAGAGCAGGATGCTGAGAATGTTCGAGACAAGAATTCTGAGTTCAGAAGTGGACCTTGAGGTGAGAGAAACTTTTCACGGTTGGATTGACATTGTACTTTGCTTCAGTCTGTACACTGACTACAGCACGCTGACAGTGTGCTGTATTATATCAGTTAACACTTCAGTCTTTATAAATCTACACACTTTTGGTCTCCTGAGCTTTTTTTTGTCAAGTAAATTTTATCTTTCTGCGTCCAGACAGCTCATAAGAATTTCCATCAGAGTTGCCAGATCTGTTTTATCCGTCATGTTCAGTAGCACTTTACACCGAAGATTTATCACAGGGCACGTTTGTGATGCATGCATGCATTCCTCTGCAACAATCAGGAAAATAGATCTAAAGGTCTAAAGGTAAGATAGCATAAACAGAGCTTTAAGGTCCCGCTCGATATCAAGTGGCTTAAACACAACTGTGCCGAACATAAATTATAGCTTAAAAATAAACTTGTTGCTTTATTGAGTAAACTATGAAACAAGAGTTCACAATCAGTCTAAAATATAGGCGCTTTAAAGAAATCCTGCAAAAATAAATAAATACAAAATAGTAGAGAAAAAGAGAGGTTGTGGCAGCATGACTGAGGGAGGGTTCATAGTCATCTCAGCCAGACAGAAATATTATCATGGTCAAAAAGGAACATTTTGCACCTAATATTCAACAGACTGTACTTTTACAAAATGTTCACACAAGGTACAAAAACTGTGTCTTAAAATTAGGTACATTTTAATAATATTTTTGTCTCTACTATTGAAAGAAATATTCTTGATACACGAAGCAACAGAAATATCTCTTTACATTTAAGGATAAAAATGTTCCAATTGGAAACTACTGTAAAAGTTCTCACCTACAGGAAATTTAGAATGGTCAGCCATTAAATTGAGGAAGCAGAAGTACCTTAAGGGGGAAAAAGGCACAGAAAAAAAAACTTAAAAAACATACAACCTTTTCTTGAACGATTGCATCTTGCTATGAAACAACTGTAATAAACCACCACATAACTCTACAGCCCACATCCTGTGTTTTTGTCCTCATCAGTTGCCAGACATGATATTGCACCTTTAAACTTTAAACAAAGATCCACCTGAAGGGCATTTTCTGTACCTTGCTGGGTACTTGGCTGAGAGCTTCAGCTATGAGTACAGACATGAAAAGCATATTTTTCTGACACTTGCGAGAAAAAAGGGAAACAAACAATCAGATGGAAACTGGTGAAATCAGCCTTAATTAAACCTTAAAGATAACATTCCTTGAAAAAATGCAATGCCTGCTATCTTGAATGGCAAAGTTCAAAGCAAAGATCTTGAACAATCTGTCATTTTGAACTGAATTAACTCCAAAGGTTAATCAGTTTTAGATGTACACCCAGTAATTACTTTGTGAGACTTTCATTAAAATCAGTTCTGTGGTCCCCAATCTTTTTGCAGACCACTTTCATACAAAAAAAAAAAAAATTCCCAGGGACTAGTGGAAAAAAAGAAGTTCTTCACTGAAGTTTGGTTTTTACTCATTTTCGATAGGATTAGCTTGTAGGTTTACCTGACCAAGTCAAGCACAGGAAAGAGGACCAGACAGAGGTGGTCATTGTGGTTTTTCAAAATAAAATACTCTACAGACCAATGTATATAAAAATATCTATATTGAAATTTTTAAGAAAAGATTTTATTTCTGTGCAGCAACCACAGGATGGTATCAATCCATCCATGGACCGGTACTGGTTGGGGACCACTGCACTAGTTCATGAAACATTTTAACAGCCAGACAAACAAACAAAGTGCAACCAGAGCGAGTTCTTAAAAAAGTCTTACCTCAGCATGGCAAGTTAGCATTGTCTAAGGGAGACTTTAAAAGGATAGCTGTTTTTAAAAAAACACTTTTACAACATTTGTTAGCAACAAATATTTAACAATGTTGCCTGAAAAAGCAGAAGATGCAGTTTTTTTTCTGCACAAAATGACAGTTGTCTCTGTGAAAACATCACAACGCTTCCTTCACCAAACACTGGTCAGTTAAACTTCACCGCCATTGGCTTCATTTCTTTTTGTCTTTTTCTTTGGTGTAAACATTTGTACGCTATAGTTTATTTCTTTAAACTTTAAACCAAAAGTATACAGTGTCCCTGCTTGAGCTAACAACACAGGTTGCTGGTTTATAGTTGTTGGATGGAGCCACATCACAGCAACCACCAGCCAAAACTTTTGGTCAACAGAAAGCTTTGAAAACTGAGACAATTTGTGAACAGAAATAGACATTTACTTGTAAAACAAAATAAGCGTATGCTTCAATTTCTGAAAACATCAGTCCCACCTCAAGGTCAGGAAGTCCAGATCTTCTTTCCAACAGGTCATAAGGAACATTTCCTGTCATAATCGGATGGATGTCACAGGTAATACATTGCAACACTCAAACCACTGAACAGAGTGCTCATTTTACAGAGCAAAGCTCCCTAAATTATTCTTATAGGTTATGTAAGGGAAGTGAGAAGTCAACAGGGGAGCCAGAAAACTGTGGAAAACATTCAACCTGATCGGCACACACCATTACTCACTATGTCGCAATACCGCAAGCCGTCCAGTTTGACTTTCTGGCTTTCAAGGGATGCTCTAACTGTGCTTCTAAGGTATTAATGCGGCCTGAACTTTGAACAAACTGGGCTTGATGTAACGATGTAACGAGAAGGTGGCTTTTATTATCATCGAGGATCCTAAAGGCATCCGAGCAGTTCCTGTAAAAGTCGGCATTTTAAAGGAAAAAAAAAGTTTCCAGGGTACCACATGTTTGCTTTCAAAGTACCTAATTCTAGTTTTAATACAAAAATGGCTCACATACCTTGGCACACACCAGGCCTTTCATCAAAGAAAGATGGCAAATGTTTGACTTATTCTCCTTTCAAAGGTTTACATGTGACCTGTGTGGGTGGGTTCCGGTGATATATGACCAATGGTTTCAACACAACAGAATATTTTTCAACACTAAGGGAGCTTTTTAATTTTACCCAGAGAAGAAAACACAGGGATTTTTCCTCAAAACATTGATCTGCTAGACCTTTATTTGTTTGTTCAGCCAACACCCAGAGTGGTAACCATGAAAAGAGGGAATCCTTGTTACTTTCTTTGTATTCTGAAGGATATTTGGATGAAGCGGCACGTGAGAAAACCATTACATATACCTTCTGGTTGCTTATGTTTAGTGAGGGTCAAACACAGCTCACCATAGTGATGCTATCAGGCCTCATTTAACTCTAAAATTTATTTCCAGATGTGTATTTGAACTTGTAGACCTAAACATAAGCAAAACTCCAAATAAATACAAGATAATGTCTAAAATGAAAGAAAGTGATTGTAATAGCAGTGTTTCCTTAAATTAACTAAATGATTCTTTAGGTTAATAAGTGGGAGATTACATAAAAACAATCCCCATTTTAATTCAACCCTTTTTTTTCTCAGTTACATTTCATCTCTGAGATGCAATCATAAAGTAATGACTTCCAGATTTCTGTGTTCCTTTTTGCATGTAGAGTTTTAGCAGATCATTTTGAGCTAAAATTGTTGGAGTTGAAAAAAGGTGGAGAAACCTAAAAAAACCCCCAAAGTGTGCAGATTTGACTAAAAAACGAGTAGGAACAACAGCAAACAGCCCTCAGAAAGACAGCTGTGTATGCACAGGAAGGACTATGAACAGTGAGCAACGTGAGGGTGAGATCTCTTCAGCGCAGAGGAAAAAGAGGAGGAGGAGCTCTGGCTTTGGGTCCCTGGGCACAGAAGGTGCTGCAGCATAGCCGAAGGTCCATTGCCTATACAAATTCATCTTGCATTGTTGTTGCTCACTGAGGTGTATGAAACAAGGTCACGTTTAAGTCAATAATTATGCTTAAGAACAACAGCTGTCTGCAGCAGAGCTACTTTTTCTTGCACCACTGGTGGAAAGTGGGTATGAGCTGGATTTACTTGTGCTTCATAACCACGTTTCTATTTCTGCTACTTTCCTTTTGTACCCTACATTTTAGATGAGTGATTATATATTATGCTTTTTATTATATTTAGTTCATTTGGAAGCTACAGTTTTCAGAAACAATAAAATCATTTTTCTTTCTGTTTTAAATGATTTGTAGAGATCTTGGCTTCATCGTTAGAATGGTCTCAGTGACAAAGAAAAAAAATCTGAAACAATAATCAATATAATACAGTGTTTGCCAGTATAAATTTTATATTATCTATTTTACTTAACTTTACACTATTTAATTTACTTTTTTACTTTCACCTAATCATAGACTTTCTGAACTGATTCGATTAGCATTAGTGATGCCTGGATCCTCACTTTTTTCGTAAGAATAAAAAGTCTCACTTTTATTACTCATAGCCTTGTTTCAGCTGCCAGACATTTGGTCAGTTTTGGAAAATATTTGTTTATGAGACTGACACACACTGCATGCCCGTGTTACATTACAAAGCTCAAATTTAATGCTAATATTAGCTATGTTTTTTTTTAACACCTCTAACATACCAAATCTTAGTTCTTAGCCACTTACTATGTGTTTGCAAGATTGATTAAACACACAGACACGAACAAATCATTATCACCCTTTCACCATCGGAAGTGGGCAATAACAAACAAACAACAAAACACATCGGATTTATAGCAAACAAAAAAAAAAAAGCTTTGGCAACACATAAAATACTTGTTAGAATAATTTTAAGATATCGTCACAGGAATTATTGGCAATAATACTCATTTTGAATAAATCCAGACAGCAAAATGAAACATCTGAGTATATTGTCAAGTTGAGAAGAGAATGTACCTTTAAAAAAAAATCCCATCAGAAAGCACGCGCTGAATAAGTGCAGTTAGCAGGAATGCTATGTTCCAGACTCATTATTGATTCCAGGTTTTCTTGCTGGCATCTTCATCTTGTCTGGAGACTTAAATTATTAAGCATTCAGGGTAAAATATTGTCATGCAGCTTCCTGCAAAACTTCAGTCTTAGGTTAAAATTAGAATTGTACATTTCTCGTGTTAGCTTCTCTTTGTGTTTTTTTAGCCAAAAATGGTGATAGCAGCAGTTAGATGGCAACCACACAATCTGAAAAACAAGTTCAAGCAGGGGATGACACAAGAAATCTTTATTGTTTATTGCTCACTTTAATATGATTTCAAGCTCATGCCAGAACAATAAACTTATTCTCTACACTTTAGTGCTTGTTTATTTTACAGCAAAGGTAAAAGATTAAGAGGCACTCCTGAGGTTTATGACAAATTTAAAAATAGCAGAATGTGAGACAATCTATGTGGAAAGAGATGTATCCTAATGAATTAATATACTAAAGTCAAACTCAGCCACATGTGATGTTTATTCCACAGCTATTAGACAAGAACACATGAAATTGTCGCTTTCAGTAAATACATTTTGTCATAAAACAAAAGAACTTGCTAATGGCAGATGCTAAAACACTATTTCTGTTCAGTGAAAGGCCTGAGTTTGACAGAGAGAGTTAATGCTGCTGAGAAAGATGCCAAGTGGTGATGGTTTAGACTCATATGCCAAACTATTATCTTAACTCACCGTTGCACCTTGGTTTAATGGAGCTGATGAAACGCTTTGACCTCACAAAGACCCCGAGCGAAAACGAAAACCTCATAAAATGGTTCTTTGTTTAGGGCTAAAATGAAAACTTGATATAAACCTTTTTAGGAATCTCCTAAAGCAGCATTAGATTTGACTTCCATCTGTCTGTGTTTGTTTATTGTAGACACTAAATGGTATTCTTAAGGCACAGTTTAATTTGGCAATCTGGAAGCCTAGTGCTGTGCACTCCTGTTTTCTCCATATTTCCTCAAACTCCACAAGGGTCTTGTGTTGATTTATTGGAGTGTTAAGCACCCGAATGTTTATGCCTTGTTCCCTGGATGACACCATCTGCTACTAATCTGTATTTCCGTCATCGTCTGCACTCTGACTGCTCTGGATGGAGTCAGATATGAAGACAGAGACTTCTCAGGCGGACTACCTGTGTGGTTCCATTTGGATTTCGCATCCGGAAGTTATAATCTTCCAGCTTGTCAGTCATATCCTTCACAGTCACATTATAATCCAATGTCACAAAGAGTTACTAAACCTAAACACTGAGGATAAAGAGGTAGATTAGGAGCTTTTCATGTTTCATGCAGTGATACATTGACTTGGCAGTATTTCAACTGTGTTTTAAAAACACTTTATGTAATATATGGAGTGAATCCGACCATGTTTGTGTTTTATTTTTTTCACTTCTCTTCTTATTTATTCACTTGTCTTAGATGATTAAATAGAAAGCAACTGAGCTTCTTCTCTTGTTTCTTCTTTTGTTTCTGGTTTCCAGTTGCTTTCTATTTATTTCATTTAGGATTATGTCCAGGATGACTGAGAACCTACACCATTGTATTTATTCACTGCTGATACGTTATTTGCTAGATAATGGTAAAAACCTGTTTGTATGTTCAGGGCACATTTTTCACTCTGCTGCTGATTTTACTCTCTTTACTCCCACAATTTTGTATTTCAAATTACTGCTGCTATTAACTTGAGCTTTATTTTCTTTCTGTAGAAACTACACCTGAACCAGTCCTTCTATGTTTGTCTGTGTCTCTTTCCTGTCCTCTCAAACCCCAGCTGGTCGAGGCAGATGGCCACCCATCCTGGTTCTGGTTCGGCTGAAGGTTTCTTCCTGTTTAAAGGGAGTCATTCGTTTCTACTGTCGCCAATGTGCTGCTCAGGTTTGGGGATTGCAACAAAGTGAAGACTTGACAGAGTCTTTTGGCTTCCTTAGATAGACAACTTTTACAAATTGGCATTTCATAATCTGTAGTTTGTGACTGTATTGTACTATAACAGGAATAAACTAAATGTATTTTGAATATTTGTATTTGAATTATAATTTGGACATGTCTTTTTATGTTGAGATGACTTCTTGTGGATTTGCGCTGTATAAATAAACTGAATTAAATTGAATAATAGCAGGTGGAATATTAATAAAGAATATACTATCACATGAGTACAGATGACATGTACTCCAGCTTTCATGTATGTTTATTAGCAAGTTTGTCTCCTTCAACCACACCATGAGACTGGAAACCATCAGAAATGATCTGGATGATGATCACCTTTCATATCACAAAGAAATGGCAAAGTTGTTGATCAAAAAAAGTCTTCAATATCCATGTTTTTATTTTCATTTGTTGGTTGTGGCAGATGTAATGATATCTGAGGATTCATTAAATCCGTGAACTGTTGCAGTAGCGCTGCAATTAATACTTTACAAACTTTTGTCCAGTTTTCCAATGATTTCACTTTGGCTCGTTGTAAGACCTGCAGCAAAACTGACCTTTAAATGTAGAAGGGAATATGAACTGGTTTTGCTATATTTTGTGTGATGCATTGCTTTGAGGAAGGATCATGTAAAAATGTCGTTACTGTTCAAATCAGATTCTGATTCATTTCACTTCTTTTCTAAAGAAAAAACAAAACTTGCCCTCTGGACAGTTGTCAGTAGTAGGAAAACTGGCTTTAAGACCAAAAATCCTATTTGTAGCAACTTTTGTTTTTCTAAATAAAGAGTTGGCATTTCAGTGTGGTAATGCATGGCATTGATTTGGTTTTGGATGCAGTTAAAAGCGGGTGTTAATGGATGCTACTTATTTTTTTACTTCAGGCTTGGATAAAAGAAAGAAATACCAAAGTAATTGATCATTTTTCATTCCAAAGTCTCATGTTCTTCAGGATTAGACTTTACAGGAATGATATGTAGTCTGATTCTGTCATTAGCATTATTATTATCCATCATCAGGCCGTAAAGACATCTTAAAGGCATCTGAAAGCTCTTGACAAATACGTCAAAGATTTTCTTTAATTTTAATCAGTTTACCAATTTATTGTTTTTAAATGATTCCCCTAATGTGACACTGAATTCATGAAAACTGTGTAGGGCAGAGGTCTTCGAAGGTCTTTGGGGGATCATTAAACTACACATGCCTCATGATGTACGTCTTATATGATGAACCAATGTCAAGGCCAAGGCAGAGTCCAAACAGTCAGAGGACTACTAAGTGAGACAGAAATGTACAACCCTTCGTGTATTTTGAATTTAGGATGACGCTGAGATGCAAAATGAATGTTTTGACTGAGTGTTTTGAAATGTGTTTCCTGTCAAACTGCTCAGTGAAGGCATAAATCTAATGTTCTTGTTCTTTTGGATCTCTGGAAGCAGACTAAGTTCTTCTGTCAAACAGAATAATAAAAAAAAGTATTGAGAGAGATCAAACTTTGGAGCAGAGTGAAAATAGATGTACGGGTGTGGCTAATTTCAAGTATAAGCTCATTCTATACTGATGAGATCAATGCAGGGTGTGCACACAAAATGACCTCACACAAACAAGGAATGTGTGCATTAGATATACTTTAGCTGAAAAGAAGCACTAGTTGTATTCTGGTGTAGCAGGTAATTCATTCAAGGGAAGATACTGATTCACATTCCAGCACACAAATGGAGAAAGAGCACAACTTCATAAATTTACTTCAAAGACCATTTATAATGCTTTGCTTCAGATTAGTTGCTTGGAGGAACACTAAAGCTCATCCTGACAGGGTAAACTCAACCTTGCCAGTACAAAGCTGTCTCTGTGATACAAAAACACACAGAACAAAATGCCTAATCACTTTAAAAACCTTATTAATCTCAGTATGCTTAAGCATAACATTAGTTTTAGTGATAAGAAATCTAGCTTCTGATAGTGTGTAACTTCAATGCTATGCTTGTGATCTTTGCAGGAAGTCTTTTTTTGGGTTTCAATTAAAACATGTAGTCTGGAGAGGCAGAATAAATCAAATTCAGAAAATTGGACAGTGGGAAAAGTTGAGAAATCTTCTAAAATTCTGAGGGAGTTAAGAGCAGACAGCGAATCAGTGGATTTATCATTCCATCATAAGCATCAGAGTCACTTCATATGTCAAACCCATTATCTGTCCTAATGGACGGGAGATGAGTGAAGCTTGAAATTTCATTCCTTCCCAGAAAGGTAGACTTTTCCTTAAAACTTGGTTAAAGGTTGTAAGAAATCATCAGTAGGATTTTTTTTTCTGAAAAGTATAAAAGCAAGAAGTGTGAACTGAGTTATAAAGTAACATTGACAGGGAAAATCCCTTCACTACTAACTTTTGTTTCATCATGTGATCACCTTCCCTGTAAAAGAAGCAATGTGTGTGTGTGTACCTGGTTTTTGTTACCTTTTTAGGGCCTTTTCTGGAATAATCACCTACCTTGTCATTGTCAGGACTAGTTGGCCTTATGAGGACTAAAACACAGTCCTAATATGGTGAAACATCATTTTTGGGTTGAGATTAGAATTAGGGTTAAGCATCAAAAGATCTAAATAGTGTCATTTTTTTATAAGTTGACCAACTGTTTTGAAAAATAGACAATCCCAGCAAAAAGTCACTGAACTTCATTTGGTTTTAAAATTCTGCCCTGAAACAGACATTCTTTCCCCCAATTTCTGATATCTAATTAGTACTAAATTGGACATATCATCAGCATAAAATTGAACATGACAACCAAACACAAAAGAAAACCTACAAACATGAATGTAGCAAATAATCTATTTTTTACATAAACGTTACCTAGACAAATAGGATTAGACTGAAGCACTAAAAGAGTTTCATTCTGTACATTTACACATCATTGTAGCTAATACTGGGTTTTGATTGTACTCAAAAAGCTGTGGGTGGATTTGTCTTTAAAAACAGTAGGAGCATCTGTTTGTCTCGCAGCCACAAAGGTTGCACCCAGTTGATGTCACGACTCTCTGTGCTGATTTGCTAAACACTAGTCATAACCAGATATATAGAATACATCTGCTTCACATGCTTAACTATAATTTATGTGACGCTTGAGCATCCAAAGTGCTCAAGAGGTTGGAAAGGCTCTTAATGCAATTGTTTTTGGCAAATTTACCTACAGCTGAATAAAATTGAGCATTGCATCATACTATTGTGGTTAAATGGATCAAAGACATTGAAGCTAAACACTGACATTCCTTTGAATCTTGGTCAGAGAGAAAAAAGTATAAACAGGGAGACCAAGATGAAGAAGCCACAATGTCCTGCATCTTTTAAAAGTTTGAAGCACTTCAGTAGAACATACAAGAGCAGATGCATCGTACCTGCTTTTATTCTTCTTTAAACTAAAGGAAACAAAAAACATTTCTTTGTATTTTTATTTTTTAACAAAATTGCTGCCGGTAGGCTCCAGCTGCCTTAATGAAAGCTGCATGGTTTTCGCAGCAGCCCGCAGTAATTACGCAGTCACGCTGGGGAAGCAATGCAAAGCAGCAGTGGTGTCACGAGACAAATGGGACCCGGCGCTGGACTGAAACAGTCTTAGCTTCCCATCCAGGGTTCCAGTTAACAGCTAGAAGGGGGACAGAGAAGAAGAAGAAGAAGAAAAAAAGAATGACATCATATTAAGCCTTTACTCTTTTGGATGAACTTTCCTAACACCCTCTTTTTTTTACAGCTCCATATTTAAAGGAGCAAGCTGCTTTCTCACAGCTGACAGATGATAAGTAACTCTTCTGTGAATTCCATTGAAAATGATTTACTTTTAATATCTGTCACTTGTCATAAAAAGGTTATATTGTCTGTTCTAAAGTTTGTTAAATAACTTTTATAAAACAGATTTGATTATAAAGGTGCTAATCACAGAGAACCAACATGGTTAATTAACTGTTTATGGATTTAAAAGGTTTTCAATCAGTAAACTAACAGGAATCCACACCCTGCTCACCACTCAGCACTGACAAACACAAAAAGGCAATAATTTATTAACAATATCTGAAGCGCAATTCATTTCATAACTTTCCATCAGGCAAAAGAGCAGATGACGATGAGGAAGGATTACCTCAGCTCTTCCACAGCCAACAGCGTCAAGATTAATAGGAAGCCTGCCATTTGGGTTCAGAAGGAGAATTATGTACATATTTCAATCAGTGATAGCTCACCAGAGAGTTAGGAAATGGCCACAATGTTTACTTTATTTTCAAGCAAATGTGGAAAATTTTCAAACCAGTTTTAGTCCATTGAAATCCAAGTGTTGATGTAAAACTTTTGATTGCACTTCATGGTTTAAATGGCTACACACATCTTTAAAGCTGTAAACCAATTTTTCAACAAACTGCAACTTCCAGACAGAGTTGGGCAACCATCAGCTTGGATCAATAATCTTTATGGCGATTTCAGAGATGGCGATTGGTGGTTTCAAAGACACCATCCTTGTGAAGTAAACTCAAACAACAGGCTTCTTGGGATTTGCAAAGCAGTGATAAAAACCACATTTGGCCCAACAATAGTCCAGCATTTTTTTCCATGTACTAAACAGTTTTATGCAGGAGAAATCTTTTACCAGCAAGCAGATGCCTGTGCTGGGAAAGGGAGTTGCACTGGTTGAGGTCTGAGCATGACTCAAGCGTCATAAACTGGAGTGGATTAAATCTGCCTTTGACGGGTGAAAGTCGCAGCCCCTTTTCCATATACACGGATTGTGCATGAAGGCCAAACACAAGTGGATTTTTTTTAAAGGCCTGTGTTAGATAATCTAACATATCATTTGTTTCTACTTTAAAGAAATACTTATTATCCTCTTGTTCAGCAACTTTAATCAGTAGTTGTCAATCTGTTTTGGTCCTGTCCTCAGGCTGCAGAAGATGCTTTTAAAAACTTAAGGGTCACTGGAAACCACAGCCTTGCTTACCAACCATTATCACCTGGTTATTACACCCATGCAGTGCTGAAACTAAATCCCATACTTCCCAAATACCTTATAAAAATCTGAATTTAACTTTCTTAAACTATGCTCTAGCTGAAAATGTTTGGATTCCAAAACATAAAATTTCTACAACCTTCACTCTAATGAACTGAAACAGAGAAACTGATGAAAACTGAGGTTTCAGTGACTCTAAGTGTCAAAAGTCAGAGGTTTGAACATAAACAGAGGGGTCACAAAGCCACCATAAATGACACCCTTCTAAGAAACACTTCTCCTATATTGGTTCTCAGTTTAAAGGCTTAATGTCAGACGTTCCAATACAAGTTGGTTTGGGTCTTTTTATAAACACGTGTTGCACTTTTAAAGCATGTTAATTTTTAAAACGGATGGGCACGCACAAAAGAAAAAATGTTAAAAATGTTGGCCCGATATACTTTATGATTTTTCAGATTTATTGCGTTTAACTATATCAAAGTCTAATTCAAAACTTTTCAGAAATTCTAAGTGAAATCAGACTGAGAATTTGCAAGGAACACTTGTTACATAATCTGAGTTATTGACGGCCATGACGGCTTAATATCCCCGAGAGCAAACCGTAAATCAATAGTTCAAAGCAGGAATATATAAAACTTTTAAACATGCAATGTGGATTTGATTTTCAGAAGGCACTGTTCTCAAACATGGACATGCTGGAAAAGAGAAAGTGTTCCTTTGGAGTCGCAATGCAGTAATTTTTTGAGAACACAAATGTAGAAAAGCAATTAAAATGAAATAACATTACATTTCATTTTTAATTTATTTGATCTCGTGAAACCTCCAAAAAGAGGAGGTTAAGCAATCACAGAACAAACCAGGACTCAGAAAGGAAGAAACAGACAACAAATCACAGTTTGAACTTCACAATTTCGGAGTTTTTCTTTTTTCCTCCCCGTGTAAATAATACCCTCTGTAGTACTGAACATAAAGTACCGTGTTTTGGTTTTACTTTCACTTAGCCAAGTTAAAGAACACAAATCATGTCATAATCCAACAAATGACTTAAATGTGCAGGTGTGCAGTATCAAAAACAATAATACAAACAAATAGTTCACTGTGTGGTTTGTTATTCCTTTGAGATATATTATTTCTGCTTTACTGACTTTTCAAGATAATTTGAACACCAAGCTATCCTTGAGTTAGTGAGAAAGACCAAAATATATTATATTCTCCATGAAACATGGAATCAATTCAACATAATTGGAATACCAGAAAGGTCACTGCCTGGAAGCTCACTGTGTTGTTGGCACCAAGTAAATATTTTCAGTATCAGTTAGGCTACAAATCATTTTTATAAGTAATTTCTAAATAATGTAGTCTGTCAAGAAATATAAATCTTCAAATCTTGTGTTGCCCTGCCAACAATCTAAGCCCTGAGGAGAAAATTCTGTGTAATTTTAAAAAAGCCTTTTATTTTTTGTGAATAAAGGGCACAGGTAATCATTATGTTGCTACCTAGTTTTTACCATTTTACCAATAAATTCACTTTTTAATAATTACAGTTGTGCAGCCCTGTGCTACAACCCTGGCTTCAAATCCAGCTTTTACATCCCAGTGGATCCTGGTTAGGGAGTGCAAACTACCTTACAAATGCCAAAAGGCCACAAATGAAATGATGCATTAGAAGGGTCTATTGGGACACCAGCTGCATTTTTGGTTTTCCTGGTCTTATTCTCCATATGTCATCTTATATCAAAGTTGATACAAGATGACATATGGAGAGTAGTGCTGAGCATAGAGGTCTCTGAGATGATTCACTCACTGTTGGTCCAAGTTTGGACAATAGTTTGTGTGAACTTTTACATGCAGCTGTTTGTGTCAGTAGGTGGTCAAAATTCTGCACTAACTCCAACACTTTAAATCAGAGCCATATTACAAGAAGGAGCTCTGTAACATTTCATATAATGTAAAGACACAAAGTCAAACAAACAAATTTGTTATCATTAATGGATTTTTCTTTCCATATAGCTACTAAGGGGGAAAAAAACAAAAGCCTAAAATTTCTTGAGACTCTAGAG
>JAOXNZ010000105.1:22615606-22629431 GCA_028566095.1 Kryptolebias brasiliensis
TTCCATTCTGGGTCACGGGGAGCCGGTGCCTATCTCCAGCAGTCACTGTGCGAGAGGCGGGGGACACCCTGGATAGGGTCACCCAAATTGTATTCATTATTATTTTAAATTACTTTAAAATCAATTTTTGAGCATTTTTAATTGATTCAGAATTCCCAGGACTTGGAATTGCGATTCTCTATAGAATCTTTTTTTTTTTTGCGTCCCTACAGCACACACCTTTCTGTTTGACAATGCCACAGAAAAGAACACATTCAGCTCATTGCAGGACTCATTGCTGCACATTTGAACAAACATTGTGTCTGAATGATTGTTTCAAATGTAAAGATTTGGAAATTACCGTACCGTCATTGTCTTTAAAATTATGTTTGGAAATTTTTGTGAGATGGCTTAGAAATGATAAAATACTTGCTGCCTATTAACCATTTACTGTTGAAGGGCAGCATTTATGTAACTATTTTCTACTTGTTAAGCTGCCAATTGACAGTGATGGGGAAAAAATATAAAAGAACAGCTTTTTTGAGGATTAAGCTGTATGAAAATACTGTAGGCTGCAAGTGATAAAAGTGGGTAGAAAAGAAAAACAGACTTCCAAGGCTAATACGATGTTGAAGGCAGGCAATTATACTTATTTTTCCAAAGGTTATATACAATCTGTTAAGATATTATTTGGTTTAATCTTTAAAGTTTAGAAACTTTAATGCACGTTATGCACAAATAATTACATGAAAATTGACAAGCATATTACAATAGGATGGATTAAAAACAAAAGACATCAATCTTATCGATGTTGTTGATGTCTTTTGGCCCTTTGTAGCTTTTAAAAAAATAACAACTGTTAATGTGCACACTTGCTGCCCAAGTAATGTTTCCATGTTGACGAAAGATGTGATATTTTTCCTTATTTTAATTTGTCACTCAACTATTGGTGGCATTTTTCAGGCACACACAGCTTCACATTATACTCTTTTTACAATTTTGCTTACTGCTATTCACCTATCCGTATGCTATGAGTTTAGGTGAATGTGTTTATACATCAAATCTATTAATTTCTAAACCCAACCTTTTTATACCTTAAGTCACTCTTAGATTATTGATTTTGGCAGGTGTTATAAATAGTAGATTGCTTTATTGGGCCACTTAGAAGAGAGCAGATGGATTGTGTTTTACCTCACATACCCTTCATACCCTTATACAGTAAATAACCACTTTGAACTGTACATCTATCATGATTTTTGGGAAGAAACCTCTGTTTTGCTTCTACAAAGGTTTTGGCAAGCAGTGCGTGGTGCTCTTTTATGGTGCTATGGAAACATTGTATGTTTATCACAAACTGACATGAAGTCAAGCTGCTTTGGCTGATTACCTGCTCATTTATTTCACAATGACAAAATATTATTAACGTACACAAGAAAATCATACTCTGATAACATAACTGTGCAAAATGTTGATGCACAGCATGTTTTTATTTGGAGTGATTGGCTCTTTCTTGTGTGCTGAAAGTGTTCTTTATGCCTTTGTCTCTTTTTACATTTAGTTCTCCACGGCTTCGTTCTTCTTCTAAACTCATAATGTTAAAATTGGTTCAGAGGTGGTAAGGACAGCACTTCTTCATGTTTTATTTTGAAATTCTGCCCTAAAGGCACTTGGATGCTTCTTTTTGTATACATTGCATGTAAAACAAAACAAAAACAAAGAAACTGGACACCCCATGTGTAGTTTGTATCAGGAAAAAAAATTAATGTCATCAATGTTAACCATTCACTCATATTGGAGACTGTCGCACTGCAGCTAACATATTCTTTATGTTCTTTCCTCCAAACTATCAGAGAATGTGTAGGGTCTTCTATATTTTTTAGGATATTTAATATTGTGTTATACTATATTTCCAACTTTTTCAGTTAAGCCAGATTATGGGGCACCAGTACTGCAACAAAAGGCTGATTACTAAGAATTAATACTTGCTTTTATGACACATTGGCTACCATTAATTATGCCTTAACAGTATCAGTAGTATAATTGTGTGGTTAAAGGAACACATGATAGTTTAGGGTTTTGTTGCTCATTTGCCCTGCTAGCTTGCTGTTAAGTTTGTCTTTACTTAACAAAAATATTGGGAACTATTAAAGAGCCCAGGTTCTCGTCAGATTTCCTCCCCTCCATCTGAAACTGTAGCTCAGAAAGTGTAGTTCTCTTGAATTTTTAAACATTTGTCAAAGTTGATATCCTGAAATGTTTAAGTTTACACTCATTCCATTTAGTTTTAAAAACTGGATGTGCATGTGTTTGATAATGTTCTTTTGGCTGTGTGTCACCTGCTTGTACTGGATAAAACCATGCATTTAGGTAGTACTGCTGGTTAAATCACCCATTATTTACAACTTATTAAAGTATTAACTTCAGCTATATGTCAGGTGAATCAGATCCTAATTATCATAAAGATAAATAGTGGAGTCAGTTGGATTTAAAAGTATTTTTTCCTAGTTTCTAAGTAATCAGATAGTGAGATTAAGGGGAATGGTTATACTGGTCCCAGGTTTTCTTTCTTGTTCTGGTACCAGAGTTCTCCATTTACAGTAAGGTTTTGAAGATAGTAGTTGGAAGTTTGTGATGTATAAAAATTATTGTTTCCCCAGGCTAAAACCACATATTAAACAAGGATACTAGTTTAAGATTGTGTTGTACAAGAACAGTTATGAAGATACTGTATATGTATGTATCTTTGACTGTCAATATTATTTGATTACTATTTAATCATTATGCAACAATCTTTTTTATGGTGCTCTAGTTAGGTGTGTGAAATTATTTACATACTGTATGCATGCGATTAAAGTCAAATGGTCCTTGTGTGATGATGGCTGTTTTAATAACATAACTGTTTTACTGGTAGGTTACTTCCATGTGTTTTTTTTTTTTTTTTTTTGCTTTATTCTAGCTCAGTGGAAAACGTGTTAAAAACACTAGTGAAAAGCTGCAGACCGTAAGTACATCTTTATATACTTATCAATAAACGCCTCGTCTAAAGTTGTCTAGACATATAAAGACTTTTCTAATAATATTTAATATAAGTTAATTGTCAGTTGTTTAAAAATGTTTTTTTAATGCATCAAATACATTTCTTTTACTGAAATTTATTTTGGAAATTTGACTGCACAAATAATGGTGTGGTCATGACTTAATGGAAAAATAGCAATTGCATAAAGAAATTTTTGTTAAATTGTTTATTTTTTTTATTTATTATGATTTGTTTAAGATGTGTCTTAAAATTAGATCAGAAAATGTTGCTGTCACCAGCAGATCTCAGCGACTGTGTTCTCCAGAGTTGTGTGCACGGCAATATCTCGGGCAGGCACTAGAACTCGTACTTGACTTCGCTCCTACGATAGTCAGATAATCCTATTACCCCATCTAATTCTGTCTACTGCGGGAGTTTCTTGTACCTGTGAGGAGGGATAGTGATTTGTTGTGAGCTGCTGCTCAGATACTGTGGATCAGCAGTGAGGAAGGACATAAAGCTGTACTTCAGCTTGTTTTTTTGTTTTTTTCCAAGTTCTTTAGTGGATGTGGTATCAATACAACAGCTGGGAGATCCTGTGAAATATGTAGTTTACCTAATCATGCAACGAAGCATGAAAATTCCTCTAAAGGAACCACAAGGATTTAAAATGATGTCTTTGTGAGAAATTACACTCCAGCACTGACATGCTAGTAGTTGCTGCTTTATTTGGACACCAGTGTCCTGTTTATCTTGTGGACAGAATAAGAACTCGAACATATCAGAAATCAGCAATACAATGGGGAGGGGGTGGTACATGGTGGCACGCAATCCCTAATCTGTTTGGGTAATTTCTTTCATAACACTTGTTCTTTCTGTTGTAATAATCATCTCTTTGTTGTTCCTATTAAAATAATGCAGCTCCCCCTCTCCTCCCCCTTATAAAATCTGTCTCCATAAAGTCTTTAGAGCTGGCGAGCTTTGCAATGTTTAAGAGTGAATAAAGCAACTTTATATGCTTTAAGCCTCCATTTACGTTCATTCACAAGGTTGTGAATAATACAATTTTTGCCAACACGAGTCATTAGCTTATTTTGACTCATTCTAATTATGTTTCTCTCCGTGCAGGTACTTCTCAGAGACCGCTACTCAGGAGATGTTGGATGAGTGGAGACCACTCCTTTGTCCCTTTGATGTCACCATGCAAAGAGCAATCAGCTACTTTGAGCTTTTCTTACCCACAACTCTGCCTCCTGAGCTGCATCACAAGGGGTTTAAGTAAGAAACTTCCCACACTCTCCTCCGTATAGATGAGATCTAAAATACGGCTTTGCTTGAAGCCACTTTAGCCTCCTTACTCAACGATACTATAAAGAATAGCTTGCTGTCTGAAGGGAAAAGAGGTGATTGAATTAGGAGTTACAGGTTAACTGTGGAAGTAAATCAGCCAATTACAAAGATAGTAACTTGTAGAGTGATTCAGAGTATTTACAATCAGATTTTTTTAAAAGAATTAAACTAATATTTTTAAGTTTTATGCACAGATTTCATGCCTCAATAATGTAAGTTGCCTATATAACCTTTAATTGTAACAATTTAGTAATATCAATCAGAATTTTTCTCCTTTTAATGAGGGAAATGTTTCTTTTCGAACTGTAACATGTAAGTTATGTAGATATGAGGATTACAATGTCTTTAGCTTTTGGAACTTTTTTTTTCTGACAGGTTGTGGTTTGATGAGCTGATCAACTTGTGGGTGTCTGTTCAAAATCTCCCAAGTTGGGAAGTTGTGAGTAGATTTGGTTAAAGTCTAAAGTAATGAATATTTCTGCTTTCCTTTTGTAACATGTTCTTCTGCACATTTACAGCATCTGGTTAATCTTTTTGCTCGCTTGGCCAATGACAACATCGGCTACATTGATTGGGACCCCTATATTCCGAAGGTTTGTTTTCCTCTTTTTCTGCAACCCATTGTGCAATCAAAAACTGTTTTTAAGATTGCAGCACATGCTCTCATGTGTTTTCATGGTTTGTATTTCACTGATTTTGCTGCCAGTCAGAGGACCAAACTATCAAGTTTCTCTTTTGAACTCGCTCCGTCTCTTAGAGGGGAAGTGACTTGCATCATGCTTGTTTCCTCAGTGAAACTGATGTGTGTCACTAATAAACATAAACATGCCTGACCTGTTGTTGAGGTTTACAGTTTATTCAGTCCACATCAAACTAATTGACAAACCTTTATTTTACATTACAGATTTTCACAAGAGTTTTGAGAAGTTTGAATCTTCCTGTAGGGACCGGTCAGATGATGGTACCACGATACGTTACCAATGCCTACGACATCAGCCATGTAGTGCTTTGGGTGTCATCCCTCCTGGTTAGATCACAGATCACAACATCATTTCAGATTCATGGTATTTACTGTGCAAAATGGGTTCAGTGACTAATTTTGTCATTTTCAGGGAGGACCCAGCAAGCAGACTCAAGCACAGCTCAGCGGCCTTTTTAACAGTATCACATCTTTCTTCCACCCATCTAATCATGGTCGGTGGTTGGTGAGTCATTTCTTGTTTGACTATTTATCTAATGACACCATAACAAACTTTGGCATCTTAAATTAGGTTTACCATTAAGATTTTACTCATGTGTAACAGTACTAAAAAAGACAAACATCTCAAAAAGCGTCAGATGTTCCTGTTTCTTGAATATGGTAACTTAGTGACAACATTCTGCTAACTAATCCTCAAGAGACAGCAGTCAATAATTATAAGGTTACAGTTGTAGCCATGTGATATCTGAGCTAAAGTTTAATGTCTCCAAAAATAAATTAATAAACTATTATAAACTATTATTTGTGCCTTTTGCTCAGCTGTTTTTGACTGAGGATGTTGTTTTTCCAGCTTGTACGTGGCTTGACATGGCTCAAAACATTCACAGTGACAGAGCACAATATGCGTGTCATCATTCTAGGAAGCCTCCTAAATCTTGTTGGCTGTCTACTTTTACATTGATAGCCAGTTCAGAAATAACAGCAGGACATGTGAGTGAGATGGCTGCAAAGCTATTAAAGGTCACTGGCACCACGGTCACATGCCTTTCTGTTTTGAGGATCTGTCTGTGTTAGATTTTAAGCAGCGCAGGCAGTAATGTGCTATTTAAACTCAAATCTTAATTTGTTTTTGCTAATGGGGGGAAGAGTTTGTTGCTTGGACATGTGAGAGATGTTCATCCAGTTGGTTTTCAGTGTTTAATACGCATAAACAGGGTTTTGCAATCAGGCAAGAGAAACGTGTGAATGCATTCAGTTAGGATTTGTCATCATGGATAATAGAATGTGATTTTATTAATATTTTTCTACCTGTAGAGTTTTTATTATTTGTACAAAAATACAAAGGAACTGGATAAAATTGTGTTCACAGTGTATTGGTTTTTGTTTGTTTGTCCATTATGTTACCTGTGTCTCTAGATGCTCCATACAGTCTACCTCTCCATTTGTACATGAAAACATACTGTCCACCTCTGTCTCCCTTTCGTCATGTATCTGTCTTTCTGTCCCCTTGTCTTCATGTCTAGATGAAGCTCATGAAGCTGCTTCAGCGTCTACCAGCCAGCGTGGTCCGGCGGTTGCATCGAGAGCGCTACAGAAAGCCGTCATGGCTAACACCAATTCCAGACAGTCACAAGCTCACAGAGGAGGATATTACAGACTTTGTACAAAGTATGATGCAGCCAGTTCTGCTGGCCATGTTCAGCAAGACGGGAAGTCTTGATGCAGCCCAGGCCCTCCAAAACCTTGCTTTGATGCGACCAGAGTTGGTCATTCCCCCCGTGCTTGAGAAGTAAGTTTGCATTGTACTTGATGCAGTATCTCACTTGGCTACAACTGCTGGCAACTAGTTGGTGAAAAGCAGAATGTCTCACAAAACAAAGCTGGCTGAGGTGGGCAATGAAATGCATTGCATGGCCTAGAATACAGTATTGCAAGCCATGCACACAAAAATAAATCGTGATTTTCCCCAAATTGGCTGTTCAAAACGCAGCCACACGACTTACTCGTCACTTGGTTGCAGACACACAGAATTCATTGAGGCTGTAACTGGAAAAAAAAATACATATTTTTGCGCAAAATTGAGTCAAGTAGGATTTGCCAACTAGTCTCCAACAGTCGCAGCCCAGTGAGATACTACCCTTATTGTTAGCAGAATTTTTACCCGAGGTTTCCTGGCACAGTCGACACATTGTTGATAGTTTTCTCTGTTTGATTTTAAAGCATAAGGCCACCATTAGAAATTAAGACAAAGGATTAATTGTTTTCTCTCCCTACTGTAGAACATATCCTGCTCTGGAGACCCTGACAGAACCCCACCAGCTGACAGCCACCCTGAGCTGTATGATCGGTGTAGCACGTAGCCTGGTATCAGGTGGGCAGCACTATCCTGAAGGGCCCACTCACATGCTGCCCCTGCTCATGAGAGCTCTGCCCGGCGTGGACCCGAATGACTTCAGCAAGTGCATGGTGCGCTACATTGTTTTGTTTTATTTTATGTCATTTTATATCTGCATTCTTGTTGTACATGTGAAGTTTTTGTTGCATAAATTCCTTAAATCAGACAAACACATTTTCTTTCTCTACAGATCACATTCCAGTTTATTGCTACTTTTGTGACTCTTGTGCCTTTGGTGGACTGTTCGTCTGCCCTACATGAAAGAACTGATTTGACAGAGGTGAACTGCAAAACTCTATACCAGTTTCATAATTAAACCAAACATGTTAAATGATTGTTGGAAAGAGATTTATTATTTTTTTTACCTGTCAGGTGGAAAGAGAGATGTGTTCTGCATCAGCTGAGTTTGAAGACTTTGTGCTTCAGTTCATGGACAGGTATGTTGTTTGAATGCAGAACAGCACTGATTATAATTCACAGTGTCTTTTTTTTTTTGCAGTGTGTAATTTCTGAACATTTTAACGTCACTGTTTTGTTTTGCACAGATGCTTTGCCCTGATAGACAGCAGCACTCTGGAACAAACCCGAGAGGAAACAGAAACTGAAAAAATGACTCACGTCGAGAGTTTGGTGGAGCTTGGGCTGTCTTCAACCTTTAGCACAATCCTCACACAGTGCTCCTTGGATATTTTCAAGGTTAAGATTCACTCATGTCTGTTTTCGGAGTATTCTTATGTTTATTTATGGCGAAATATTGGGCACTAAAAGTGAAGCAAGAATACCTTTTTCGAAGCTTTTCTTTTTTTGACATGTTAAAATGAGGCATACTAGCTTATCCTGTGCTTTTTTGCTCATTTTACTTCTTTATAACTTGTGGTATGCTTTGCATCATGTTAGCACCTATTTATTTTTGTAATATTTTGTATACCTACATGTATCTATAAGATTTTCTTTCTATGCAAAGTATATACACTTAATATATGTATACTGATGCATTTATCATATTGCTTTAATGTTTCAATAGGTGGCTCTGGAAAAGGTCTTCAACTTTGCAACCACCAACATCTTTGAGACACGAGTAGCTGGAAGAATGGTGGCCGACATGTGTCGAGCTGCTGCCAAGGTAAGTCTTAGCATCTCACACTTTTCATATACCCCAAACAGATCTTCTTTTAAAGTTTTTCTTTACTATATTTATTTTTTTATGTACCAGTGTCACCCGGCAGAGTCACTCAAGATGTTAGTGCCACACTGCTGCAATTCCATAAACCAAATAGCTGTCAGTAAGTTATCAAAACACATCAAGAAGCACATATGAAAATGAATTCCAAATCTATTGCTCATGTTTCCCCTCTTGAGTCTTTGTCATTTGTCTGATGTACACTTTGTTTTTAATAGATGAGGAAGTGTTGAATGAGGAGGAGCTTGATAAGGAGTTTCTGTGGAATCTACAACTCCTTTCTGAGGTGAATTGACTCAAATAAACCAAACCTTTCCCGCTCTTTCTCTTCAACACTTAATACTGTAACAGTGTTTTTTCACCTTTTTGCTACGTGCACTTCAGGTAACTCGCGTGGACGGTGACAAGCTCTTGCCGTATCGCTCTGACCTGGTACAGATTTTGCAGCTGACTCTTCACCTCAAGTGTAGGCAGGGCTATATTCTGGCCTGTAACCTGTTGCACCACATCCTTCGCGCCACTGCCCTCATCTATCCCACAGAGTACTGCAGTGTGCCAGGAGGCTTCCACCAGCCAGTCAGTGACTACCTCCCCATCAAGGTATTTACTGTATGTTAAATGTTGGGAACATTTATAAGCCTAATAAAAATAGTTTCACCTTTCTTTTACTAATAATATACAGTAGTTGTCAGTTTTTTTAAATCTCCATTAGATATTAATGAGTTACAAATTATAGTCATTAACTCCCTGGGAAAAAATGAGTACAGTCTTCATGCCTTTTTGTCTTAAATTTCTTAAAGGCTTTTGTTTTCTTTTCGTTGCTAGTTTCGAGTCACTGCTTACTTAGCAACAATGTTTTGTTGGGTTAGAGCAAAAAAAACATGCTTTTTTTAGGGGCTATGGATGAAAATGAATAACTAAAATGTTGTGAATATTATGTTTTAAAATTCAAGTTAGTTTACGGTTAGTCTACTTAATCAAAGACAAAAAACATGATCTTATCTCATCTTCCTGCTGTTTGTTTTAATATCCCTCATCACATTGTAACTGCTGACCAATACGCCGCATAAAGCTGCATTCAAAATCTCTGTTTTTAAGATGTTTGTTTGCAGGGATAACAGGTCAGACACTATAATCTGTGTAAATAAGTTGTCTAGAAATTCAGATTACACCAGAAGGATCCAAAATCCATTGCATCAAATATTTAAAGTGATGTAATAATGTGGCTGCGTGGTGGCCTTCTGGCTGTGGAAAAACAAACAAACAGGTTCTGACGTCAGTATTGGTTTAGCTCTGGAAAAATGGAAATACCCCGTGTTTTAACCAAGAAAGAAAGCTTTTTTCCCCAATCTTTGGAAAATGTCGGTTTATAACATTTTATACAATTTGTTTGTTTAAATTAAAGTTGCTTTGGTCAAGAGGAAACTCACATCATCATCTGTGTTTGAAAAAACACTGCAGTATGTAAAAAAATAAAGTTACAAGAGATGATTTATTTTTTTTACCACATTATTTTCTGCGCAGGACTGGGGTCGGCCTGGGGACTTGTGGAACTTGGATATCCAGTGGCACGTCCCCAGTGTTGAGGAGACCTCATTCGCTTTTTACTTACTGGACCTGATCCTCCAGCCTGAACTTCAGCGCCTTCAGAGATTTGCAAAAGGAGAACAGGACACGAGCAGGTAATAAATGTTTTTCTGTTTTCCTATAGAAATTACACTCTAATCGTTTTAATTTATATTAGGCAAATATTTACTTCATTTTTATTTTGTATAGTACAATAAAAGTGTGTGTTGAAGGTTTTGTGTGTATGTTTTTTTTCTTCTAGAGATGATGTCTTGCAAAGCCTCACCATTGTTCAGCACTGTCTCCTGGGAGCAGGGAGTTTGATGCCTCCACTAAAAGGAGAGCCCATCCCTGAACTGTGAGTGGCAGCATTTATAAAATATACCTTATTCTAAATATTCTAAAACATTACTATGATATTTAAAAGAAAGGTCCCTTTTGCTAAATTTGTTTTGAGACATAACTTCAGTGTGGGTTATCATGGTTCATGCTTTTTCTCACAGAGTTCATAGCATGGTGAATCTGGATGAGACAACCCTGTATACAGGAATGGAGTATGGTATGTATTCAGAGGAAGAAAACTAGATAATACAGCAGATATGTAGTTTGCTGTGTTATCATTTGACCCTGTAAAATTCTCTCCATCTACAGATAAGACCAGAGAGAACTACAGAGATGCTATCTGTAGCGTGATGACACAGCTGCTGCGTACGTGTTCACTTGTTTGAAGTTTTTGGTCTATTATTCTGCTTTAGCCATGTCTTAACTAATAGGAAGCTTGCAGTATCTTGTCGTTTTTCTGTCTTCTAAGCTTCTGTATCTTTTGCTTGCAGATTATATTTTGGAGCACTCAGAAGATGATACCAAGTCTCTATTCTCCATTATCAAGGTGAGACGATGAAGATGCTCAAAATGCAAACTTAGAATGATTTTCAGTATTTCTGGATGTCCTGTGGAGCCTCTACTTTAGTTCCAGTTAGGCTTTACTACTAACTGAGTTATGTTTGCTTGTTTTACATAAACTGTGTCCTGATCACATGTCAAATAAAAAATATTTTTTACGTAATACTTTTCAGATCATCAGCGACCTTTTACACTTCAAAGGGTCGCACAAGCACGAGTTTGACTCCCGCTGGAAGAGCTTCAACCTTGTAAAGAAATCAATGGAAAACAGAGTAAGATTGTATTTCCTTCTGTTTTTCCCTCCCTGCAGATGTGCTCCTGGGGTGTTAAAAATATACACTGCCACAGTTTGCTCAAAATGCAGCAGTGGCTAATTTAACGTACTGTTTGCCAATTTTGAGTCAATAAGGCCCTGTTCTTTCATCTGCAGCTTCATGGCAGAAAACAGCACATCAGAGCTCTTCTTATTGACAGAGTCATGCTTCAGCATGAGGTAAGTTTTAAGTGGAAATATTATCTCTTTAGGTACAGTTTTAGCCAACTTGGCAGCTTTTGGCCTCAGCAGCTTTTAAAACCTTAGCTATTTTATGGAGAAGTGAATGTGATAGGGCAGTGAGGCTTTCTCACACAGTTGTATCATAGGTGTCGTGCTGAGTTGTCCCAGCATGCAAAGTGCACTTTTGGTTGCATGAAGACATTGGCCCGACAGAGGAGTTGGTAGAGCAGGATCTATATTTACTTTTAAAAATATTCAAGACATTCTTCCTCTTCTAACTTTCTGTCGAGTTATTCTTGTTTACGTAAATAGCAAGAATCATAAAATGAAAGATTTGTCACACACACACAAAGAAAGATATTTTCTAAGCAGAACATCATCTTTGCACTGCTTTGCTTTGAATGTAACCTCTGTTGAATTTGTAGCCTCAATAGATAATTTTCAGGCACAATTTTAGTCTCATTTTGCTGTCTGGCAACAGATAATGAAATTTAAGGAAATGAAGGGAGCGTTGTTGGGAATTTGCCTGTGTTATTACTGTGTGTGAGCACAGAGGAGATAATTAAACTGATGTAAAAGAATGTCGTAAAGAAGAATGCAAATTTGACAAACTGATTAAGAATATGTTATCTATTTTTTTTGGAATTCTTGTTCTGGCACTTGTGATTTTAGCTTTCATAAATGTTTGTCATTTTTCAGCTGAGGAAACTGACTGTGGAGGGATGCCAGTACAGGACCATTCACCAGAAGCTGATGAAAGATCTTTTGAGGCTTTCCACAAGCACATACAGTCAAGTGAGTTCCACATTATCAGCAGTAATTCTTAAGGTGTTTGTGCTGTATCTGTTTGCTTTTCTTTAATCTTTGATTTAGTTTTACAGGGTTAGTGTTGTTAGAATACTAAGGGGAGAAATAAAGTAAATTGAGACTTTTATCTCCCTTCAGGTACGCAGCAGAGCTCAGAATGTGTTGTTCACTGCACTGGGTACCTACAATTTCTGCTGCAGAGACCTGATCCCCCACGTCCTTGAGTTTCTCAACCCTGACAACAGCAGTGTTACTCAACAGCAGTTCAAAGTATGACAGTCCTTTCTGCTTCATGGAAACTGACAATATATACACAGTATCTTTGTATTTTTACATGTTTAGGGAATATTATTCTTTGTAGTTTTCCTTTATGTTTTATTTGCATTTCTTTCCAGGGTGCATTGTACTGTCTTCTTGGGAACCACAGTGGAGTGTGTCTGGCTAATCTGCACGACTGGGACTGCATTGCTCTGACGTGGCCTGCTATTGTCCGCTCTGGCCTCAGCTCAGCCATGTCACTCGAGAAGCCCTCCATTGTTCGACTTTTTGACGACCTCGCAGACAAAATCCATCGGCAGTATGAGACCATCGGCATTGACTTCACTGTGAGTTCAACACTGGGGGAAAAAAGCGAACGCTGCGCAGAATCAAAAATATTTAGGATGTCTGTTTTATAGAACCTCACAGAATTAAACATTGGAATCTGAAAAGTGGATGTTAGTTTTGAGTGCCATGTTATCTTCGCTGCAGAAATTTCCTATTTTAATAAAAAATCATATTCCAAATTATGCGGTCAGTGCTGTAGTCTTGTAATCCTGAGGCTGCAGGTTCGAGCCCAGGTTGCGACAGGAGGGGCATCCAGCATAAAAAAAACAATTGCCAAATCATTCATGTGAGTTTGCTCATTGTGGCAACCCCTGAAGAAGGGAGCAGCCAAAAGAACAACAACAGCTACATATTCCAAATTATTTGGCTTTAGACATATTTTTAAATTAAGTATAAAGCCTGATTGTATTGAACTGATCAGTTGCTGTATATAAATACAGAACTATGATGTGGGAAAGTTTTAACAACTAGGACCTTACAAACCATATAAAACAAGGTTCTTGAAGTAGTTCCATAAAAATAATCTGTGCCTGCCGCTTAAATTAAAGCATTATGATGTAATGCAAACATTTTGCAGCCCTATTGGTGTTTTCTACTTTTTATCGTTCTTGAGAATACATCTGGTTATTACTGGTACTAAAGATCTTTTTAAAAGTACTACTTTTGTGTTTATTGTATTTAGTTTTTAGCATATGTTAAATACTGAATTTAGCTGGGGGGGCTGAGGAATATTTTGGGGGACTACATGTCACTTAAACAGTGACATGTAGTCACCAGAAAATGCTGAGAAATTGTGCTCAGGTTTGCATAAACAATTTTTGCATAAA
>JAOXNZ010000105.1:22633064-22644799 GCA_028566095.1 Kryptolebias brasiliensis
ATGATTTTTCTGTCTTTCCCAGTCGCCTCTATGTGCTGCAGGGAGGTCTAGCCCAGCAGGAGTGGCGTGTACCAGAACTTCTGCACAGGCTGCTTCAGTACCTGGAGCCCAAACTCACACAAGTGTACAAGAATGTACGGGAACGAATTGGCAGGTGAGTTGTACTACTTTTTATATTGCTCTTAAAGCTGTTTAATTTGATCTCTTTTCATCTCATTGTGTCTTCTCTGATTTGATATCTTTTTAGCGTGCTCACATACATCTTCATGATTGATGTCAACTTGCCCCTCACTCAGCCAACCAGCTCCCCACGCATCTCAGATTTCACAGAGCGAATTCTGTTGAAACTGAAGCCCCTAACAGAGGGTGATGAGGAAATCCAGAACCATGTGGTGGAGGAGAATGAGGTTGGGGAGCAAGATGAAAGAACGCAAGCAATTAAGTTACTAAAAACAGGTGGGTTGATCTGCACTCTGCACACAGTGTTGATTGTGTCAGGTTGGGGGGAAAACAAACTTGAACATACATATTCAGAGCTGGTAGGCCTTTATAAATGTTTTCAAAATGTCTGCAGTGATCAAGTGGTTGATTGCAAGTGCTGGTCGCTCTTTCACCACCGCTGTCCCAGAACAGCTCCGGCTGCTTCCTCTGCTCTTCAAGGTGAAACACACGTTTATTCAGAGCCTTGATCTTTGTCCTAAACTGCGCACCACAAAACAAACTGTCCTTTCATCCGTCTCCGTCTTTTGTCCCAGATTGCTCCAGTTGAAAATGATGACAGTTATGATGAACTTAAGAGGGACGCGAAGACCTGTCTGTCTCTAATGTCTCAGGGACTTCTTTACTCAGATCAAATCCCCATGGTCCTTGATGTCCTGGAAGAGGTGAGTCGTCTGGAAGCTGTAGTTGTTATTCCACGCCTCAGTTCAACAAGGACTTTTTGACAGAGCATCACCAAGTAGCACTCTGTAAGATCATTAACTAAAAAAAAGAAAGGTACCAAGTCCACATTACCTTTAAGACATTTAAGTTTTTACCCAGAGAATGACAACTTCACTAAGTTTAGATAAATGCCTCAATTATTCTGGAACATTGTATTTTATAATTCACCACTCTGAGTAAGGAGCTCCCTGGCAACATATTAAAAATTATAACAGCATATAGGAAGGTTCTTTTATGATTGGAGCATTTAGATCAGAAAGTAATATAAACAAATGCATTTTGCATAATCTAACAATAAATGTACGTTTGCATCAATCCAGGACACCCATAGTTCTTTTTATGAAACAAAGGCCTTGAGTATGTTACTGACGGATTTGTTAATGTGTGTTACAGATTGCTGGCAGCAGCTCTTGGCATGCCCGCTACACGGTGCTCACATACCTGCAGATCATGGTTTTTTACAACTTGTTTACTGTCATGAGTGACCAGAAAGCAGTGAATGACGTGCGGGCGCTCGTAATAAAACTACTGGAGGATGAGCAGCTTGAGGTAAAAAGAAAAACAAAACGGACATCCATTCAGATTAATACTCAGTTTTTAATAAAATTAAAATGCAAAGCAAAGAGTTTAATCACATATGAACACTAGCTGGAAAGAAACAGACATACAGCAGCCTGATTATATAATAATCACTGACCTATTGGCCAGTATGTGCTTGTTTATGCTAGCAGACACGCACAGTCTTTCAGCTTTACTGTAGTGATTCAGCACTCTGCTTTTGGCTGTCTGCACTCCCCCTCCCCAGTCCTCTTATGGTTTCTATGGAAACCACTGGCTGCATTAATCTGTTGCTATGGAGATAATGTTCAATTTGAAGGAGGACAAGAGGGAGAAGGAAGGAGCAGAGACAAAGAAAATGTGTGTATGAGGGGGTGATGAAAGCATTTTTGTTTGACCTTACGGCACATCCTTAGTCTTATTTATAAACTATAGTTATGTATACAACACTTTTGTCTCATTTATTCAGGGGAAAAAAGCACCTTAAAACACCACAGCTCAGGGTACGGTACTCATTTGTTATGGAATTAGGCCATAAAATGTGCAACCGATTCTAGAGAAGCATCTTCACTTATTCATTGACCCTAGTCTTCAAATAGCCTTTGGGCACACACCACACCTCATGACATTTTTGTTTGTTTTGTTAAATGTTGTACAATGCAGCAAAAGATTGAACTATAAGGGTTTAAGTAATTGATTTTTATGGGCAGTTATGATGTTAAGTAACAGAAGGCCAGAACGTAGAATCAGCTTTTACAACGTGTGTTTAAGATCTCAAAAATGCCATGAATAAAGGTTGATCCTGTACGTTTATTTGGTTGACTCTAATTACAATTTATTGCAGTCTTAATTATGAAACTAAATATCACAAAAAGGAATACAATCACATGAATGAAACATGATCAGTGTTGAGCATAAAAAATGTTTAGTATTCCTCTGATCATTTTAGTTTATTTAGGGGTAGTGGGCCCTTAATAATTCTGAATTAGGGTCTAAGTTTTTAGCTCTCATCATATTTTGTAATATTTTTTAGAACTTAAAATTCTTTGTGTTTTCTGTAGGACATTTTCATGTGTTGTACTTACAGCTGCCCCTGAGTTTATTAACACATCAGCTTTCTTTTCCCCCTTTCTTTCCCTTTGGTTTTAGGTACGAGAAATGGCTGCCACCACTCTCAGTGGCTTCCTTCAGTGCAATTTCCTGTCCATGGATGCTCCCATGCAGGGGCATTTTGAGGCTCTCTGCAAAACACGCTTGCCTAAGAAGAAGAAAAGAGAGCTTGGCTCTGTAGTGGACACCATTCCCTCTGCTGGTAGGAATCTATCAGATTATTAGTCCATGATTTAAGTACTAAAAATTAATGTTGATACATGCTCTCTTCTGTCGACTCGCTTCAGTGGAATCTCTTGTGTTTTTGTAGACCTTGTGCGCCGCCATGCTGGTGTTCTTGGTCTGAGTGCTTGTATTCTCTCCAGTCCGTACGACGTTCCCACTTGGATGCCTCAACTTTTGATGGACCTGAGTGCACACCTTAATGACACACAACCCATTGAAGTATGTAAATCATCTACAGCTTCTTCTCTGTGGTCATGTGTAGGGAAAATAGCCATATTTTCACTTTTCTGCTTCTAGATGACTGTAAAGAAAACTCTGTCAAACTTCCGACGGACTCATCACGACAACTGGCAGCAACACAAGCAGCAGTTCACAGATGATCAGTTGTTGGTACTCACCGACCTGCTGGTCTCTCCCTGTTACTATGCCTAAAACCTGGTAAAGCACTTAGATTTTACACTTTTATAGTGATCTTAGTCTCTTTAATTGTGTTTAAAAGCAAATACAAATAACTTTCAGTGCTGGAAACTGTTACATAACACTGTTTGAAAAGATTATTTTGGGAGTCGGAGAGCTTCTTAAGCCACCTTTTTATTATTGTTTGTCTTTTTTTTTTTTTTTTTTGTCAGATTTCGACAACCCAAGACTAAACACAGCTGCTTACATTGAATAGCCTAATTCCTGACCGATTTAAAAACACAGCATCCTTGCAGAGCTGGGAGAAAAGAAGAGGCACACCATGGAACCGCATTGTGGCTCTCAGAGGGATTGAAACGTTCTGTATTTGTGTATTTAACTCATTTACTTTTCAACTATTCTTAATATTTAAGGATGGATAATGGCAGGGATGAATGACCTGCAGTTTGTAACATTACTGTACAGAAGTTTATTTAATTTGTTTTTCCTTTGTGGCTTGTTTGCCTGCATGTACATAGGAATGTGTGTGTGTGTGTTTATAGGATGCTTGAAGACATCCGCTGGTATACAACAACATTTCTCAGGATTAAATCCTCTCTGAGCCAACACAGTTGTCCGGTGCAGGACTCTTTACTATCTTCAGGCAGTGAAGTGTTTGCTACAAGACACAGAAAATTGACTATTAACCAATAGTCTCTTTAGGTCAGACTGAAATCTGCAACATACAATGTTTGTGTGGTTGTTTGATCTATATATGATTAAATGCATCATGTAAGTATACATCATCTTGTAGCAAATATGCACAAACTCGTTTATTTATTTTTTTGAAGTGCTGAGTTTTAAATTTTTCATAGTTTATCTGAAAATATGTAGATGGCTGAGCTGTTTGCAACAGAGCCTGCTCTCATCTAATTTTGCAAAGAAAGGGAGAGTGCGAGCTCCCCACTGCTGTGCTGTGTGATGTGTTTGCTGTGAGGACCCGAGCTTAGTCGGATCACAATGTCATGTGTCTCGGTGCAAGGAAAAAAAAAAAAAAAAGCCAAATTGCCTGTCCTTAGCTGGACCTCTTCCCTCGAATAGTTGACCTTTTCCTGAGAGCCTAGTGTGATGACATTAGGTTACTTTGGTTTGTTTATGTTCTCCCCTGATGACTTGAAACCAGTCTGAGCATCAAAGCTTTTAGTACCTCACTTGCATATAGTGTAGTGCCAAATCTGCAGTGATTTGTTTTTTGATTTTTTGTTTTTTAGATTTTTCTGAGATAATAAATTGTTTATAACAAAACCAGCATTTTAGAGTTTTTCTTGAAGTGAAGTTGTCTCAGCCTTATAAAGAAGGTACAATATAATCATTTTTTTTTATTCGCCATCCACAATAATTGTGATCTTTAATTGACTAATTTTGTAAACTGAGCAGGAGGCATTGCCATTTGTTCATTTTACCAAGTTGTCTAATTTGTTACCCATTTTAAGAAACGTAATCCCCCGTTTTAATCTAATCTATTTAATCTGTGGTCACTACTTGAATCTAAACCCTACAGGATGCTGGTCCTGCTTTAAATATTAAGAAGTTCTGAACTCTGTCGCCTAGCAACCGCTGTTGAGGCGCTGCGTCGAAGGACGGCTGTAAAAAATCGGAGGAAAAAAATAAAGGGGATTTAACGTTAAATCTAAACCTGTAGCATTTATAAAATTTCATTTATTGCTCAATAAGGAAACAGTTTGAGGCTCCAATGCAGTCGGCACATGATTTAAAAAATAAAATAAATAAATAACAGCCTTATTTCGTCTTAGTCTACCAGATGTCGCGGTTATGGTAAACGAAAGAAAAGTGCAGCTTTTTATCTTTATAGGTATCTACCTGTGTTACATTATTAGAGAGGAGCAGTTTTTTTTTTATTTAAATGATTGGTCCCTTTAATGCAGCAGTTATGCTCATGCTCAGATACGTCGACGGTGACTTCATGCTCATTTTTCAGCGCACGTCCAGCCGCCGTCGCGCCTCTCTGTCAAAATAGACTCAACCTATCGCCGAGAAAACTGATCCGCTGCCGTCCATTTGCGCTCAACATGTGCTTTATTTCTTTTATCGCAAACACACAAGGAGACGTATTTGCCAACAAGCTGCCTCGCCGTGGATGAAGCCGCTGCGGAGGACGTTTTCTTTATCTTTAGTGCCGCGGTGCCTTCACGGACTGTCGTACTGCTTTAAATAGATGAAGGGCTGCGATTAGATCGTGATGATGAACGAGGCACGATCGATTAAAGGTGGCGGTATATATTTTATCATTCTTAGTCTTTGTGTTAAAGCAGCTTGCAGTTGAGGAAACGGGGGTGTGCATGCATTTCTCCAGATTTCAGCTCTATGTTGGAGGGTGTGGGGGGTTCTCGGGTTGTCTAATTGTCCAAAATCAGTGATGCATACTGTCTAACGTGCCAGCCAGTAGTTCCTTATAAAGAGATATTTATATATTGTCTAATTTCACAATTAATAGATGGTTAACACTGCTTTGGTTTTTAATGAATAAAATAAATCGGACTGAATGCACATTAAGTAATAGCTGCTTTTGTGTCTTTTGTAGCCCTCTGCCAAGGTAGCAGCAATGGCGGAAGCAGCAGATACAGTGATCATCATGTACTACTAATGCTAAAAATAATGATAAAGGAATCCATGTAAATTTGCCAACAATACAATGAACAACACTCTTTCGCCATCTGAGCTAGTGGATGTGCCAAGACAGCAGAGCTTCAATGGCACCCCGGACATGCAGACCCCTTCAGGCTGGGCCGTGATCCACACCGCTACATTGACCTTTTGCTCCTTCCTCCTCATCTTCATCTTCTTCCTGGGCTCCTATGGCAACCTTGTGGTGTTCCTGTCCTTCTTTGACCCAGCCTTTCGCAAATTCCGCACCAACTTTGACTTCATGATCCTCAACCTGTCTTTCTGCGACCTGTTTATTTGCTGTGTGACTGCCCCCATGTTTGCACTGGTGCTCTTCCTGGATGCGGGCGGCGGAGATGGCGTGTCGAAAGGTTTCTGCTTTGCCTTCCACTTGACCAGCTCGGGGTTCATCATCATGTCCCTGGAGACGGTAGCGGTCATTGCCTTGCACAGGCTTCGCATGGTTTTAGGGCAGCAGCCAAATCGCACCGCGTCCTTTCTCTGCACGCTGGCCCTTACTGCCCTGCTGTGGACGTCCAGCTTCACCATGGCTGCTCTCCTCACCATGCGAGCTTACCCACGTAGAGAAGGACCCTGCTTGCCACACTTTGGACTGGGAAATGGACAAGCCAGGGTTGTGTTGTACGTTTACCTGTCAGACTTTGCTTTTTGCGTCGCTGTGGTGTCTGTGTCCTACCTGATGATTGCTAGGACACTGAGGAAGAATGCTCAAGTGAGGAAATGTCCAATCATCAGTGTAGATGCCACATGCCCGCCACTACAACCCACTCTCCCTCTGATTGCCGCCGGTTTTGAGAGCATGCAGTGTGCTGTTCAAGGCCCTTCTCTGTACCGTAACCAGACTTACAACAAACTGCAGAATGTAAAAACACACTCTTGTGCCAACAGGCCCAGCCAGCCTATAGTTCCAGGAGCAGCCCAAGGAGCCACCTGCTGTCAGCTGGTCTCCTCTGTCAACTTGGCCACAGCAAAAGACTCCAAGGCAGTTGTCACCTGTGTAGTAATTGTGGTCTCTGTGCTGCTTTGCTGCCTGCCAATGGGAGCTTCACTGGCGCAGGATGTTTTATCACCAAAAAGTAGCTTTTCCCACTACCAGTTTGAACTGTGCGGCTTTGTGCTCATTTTTCTCAAATCGGGCATCAATCCGTTTGTGTACTCACGCAACAGTGCAGGCCTTCGCCGCCGCGTTCTGGGCTGTATACAGTGGGCCGCACTGGGCTTTCTTTGTTGCAAGCAAAAGACTCGACTGCATGCGATGGGGAAGGGCAGCCTGGAGGTCAACCGCAATAAATCTTCCCACCACGAGACCAACTCGGCCTATGTACTTTCACCCAAGCCACCGAGGCGGCTGGTGGACCAGGCCTGTGGGCCCAGTTGCTCCAGGGACTGTGACAGCAGTCCAAGGGCCACAGGTGCCCGCAAACCTCGCCTCCCAAGTACGTCCACGCCAATGAACACTCGCATCGAACCATACTACAGTATATACAACAGCAGTCCCTCTGCAGGACCCAGTTCCCCCACCAGCCTGCAGCCTGTCAGCTCTCAGACATTTGCTTTTGCCAAGTCCTATGTAGCCATGCACTATCACACTCACCAAGACGCACTGCAAGACTTTGACAGCACCTCAGCGCACCAGATCCCCATTCCTTCAGTGTAAACGTTGAACTGAAAGGCTTAGGGCAGTCTCACCATGGCTTTAACTCAAATTTGAATCAAAATAGGAAAATAAGAACAGTATTAATGCATTTGGAATCAGTATTAACATTTTTGTTTTCTTATAGTGGAAAGACGTGTTACTAGAATGGTAAACTTCACCACTGAACCTAAAAAAGTTTGGCTTGAAAAAATGTCTGATCCAAAAAGTTAATCTCTTTGGCTTGTTTTTTTGTTTTTTTCTCTCCAACAAAAGCAATTTTAGTGACAACCTTTGTGTGTCATTATAATTCACAACCACAAGTACCTAACCAGACACAGCAGCTGCTAGTTTCAGTCCTATATACTTTCTGGTTTTAGTTTGACGGCCCTGAAACCAGCTGCTGCAGCGTCAGGCTAAGAAACCTGCACAAGTCCACACGTGACTTTCAGTGTCACGTGTGGACATAGATGGAGCTGTGCCAATTAAGAAAATGTATTTGTCAACTTCATACACTTTTTAACACAATAAATGTTCTGCAAGTGCAGGGGGACTTTGGCTTTTTTATGTTTTAACCTCTTTTTTTTAATTAAAGCACATGCTGCAACATGTAAGGGAGCCACTTCTTTGTTTTGCAGAATGTTGATTTCTCATAATTCTTTTATACATTTCAGACAATTATGAATAAGGTAACGAAAGGTAAATTGTGTCGTAAAAAACCAGATGCAGCCCTTGTTTTGACCTCAATTTGCAGTACTGATTGTAGCTAGCATACCAGCAGTGATATCTGACAATGCTTCCAATCTCCTGCGTATATGTGAAGAATGTGAGAGCAACCAACTTGTGTTATTAAAGAAAAAAAAAAAGGTTTCATAAGTGGAAATTTTACCTCACAGTGGCTCCCTCTAGTGGTCCTGAATTGTCCACAACTTCACATTTCCATAAAAATGATAGCAACTAAGCAATATTCCTTGATTTACGATGTAGAGCAATTTGTTTCCACAATGTCCTTAATTTTCATTTAACTTATTAACTTCGTGCAACACTACAAGTCAAGATTTTCTTTTTATTCTCTGCAGAAAATTCATTGGTTTTTACCCATCATACAGCAGTGACAAAGTTCAGAGTGTGCAATTTCATAAAACCACAGAATATCTTTCAAATTAACCCCACAAACATTCTTTATATCCTACGAACCTCTGTGAAATTTTGACAAAACACTAACTCTTGTTATTCCGCAGCAGTCTCTCATGCATAAGTTACACTCACTCGTCCTGTAAATTGACACAGCACACATTCTCCATACTGCAGAACATTTCCAGACTTTGCTTTTACTTCTTACCTACATGAAGAAAGTCCCACAGTGGAGTAGCTCATCCTTTCATACCACTCACTCACACACAAACACAGGCCTTAGAGACAATGAAACCCCTATGAACAGAGTTGATTCCCATGATGATTTCTAATCCCCTGATTCATCTGTCCTTGCAGTTAATCAACTCAGAGAGAATCATAGATATGAAGTTCAGGCAAAAAAAAAGGAAATCTGATGCTCTCTTGGGTGAGTTGTGAGCCCCTTTTCGCTCTTTGCTTGTCTGGTGGGGTCAACTGATGTATCACCGGTTCTGCTCCTAGGCTACATGAAGTCCAGCTTTAGGACCAGGTTAAACCTCAGTTTGGGCTAACAGAGCAGTCTTATAGGCGAGTTTTCTTCCATTTAATAAGTGTCCGTTCATCCTTCATGCTGCTGTCACAGAATCCTAATCTAACTGGAGATTGACAGAAGTCCGTGTTCATCAGCTGTGTCCAGAATTCTGCATATTACAGGAGATTCAACCTAGGATTAAAAAAAAACCAAACGAATATATCAATCACCACATTCCCTGCAAATGCCCAGAGTAAGTTCTTAGATTTGTAGTCTTAACCTTTTTTATTCAAAGCATTTTCTGCCATTTATTGTTTGTACATTTTCAACTGTCAACACCAACTTCAGGAGCCAAACACGTTCTCCTTAAACTTTGTTACAATTTGGGAACTCTTACTTTATTTTCAGTCCTTAAGAATTTATTCACAAACTTTTCTTTTATGCCACATGTAGTTTTACATACATACTAACTACTCAATGTGGTGCCGTCTAACTTTACATTCAGACTTTAGAACCCGACATAATGCCCTCACATTATTCATTCCACCAACGCCACCCTAAAATAGTGTAGAATAATGATAACTAACACAACAAATATGTGGCATAATTTAATGCACTGATAAAAAGTAAGTAAAATCTGCAGCAGTGCCAAAGCTTCTCACACAAATACAAGTAATTTTATATAAGTAAGAAGCATCTTAATGTCTTTGTGATGGGTTTTATGGTCTGACTCAGACTGCTTTTCTTGGTGGAAGACATCATAAGGTCAAAGAAAGTAAAACTTATGCTGCTGAAAGTATTTTACTCTGCAATGTGACTTTGCTATTTTGAAAGGTCTCTAGAGATGGACTTCAACAGAAACTCAGTCCAATGGATCGGACAAGCTACATAAATACAGATAATCAGATAAACATATTTCTTTATTAACAAACTGGTGATTTGAAATAAAAGAAAAAGTTAAACATGTTATTGTTAGACTGAGAACGACCCTCCTGTTTAACCATAATTATCTACATGAATCCTAATGGCTATAATGAACAGAACTGAACAGTTCTGAACTGCAAGAAACTGCAGCCACATTTTGTAAAGAACAGTCCCCCTAATTAAGGAGCTACTAAAGTACCCTAATTTTGCATTTTAGAAAATTGAACCAACTCTTATGACATTTTTTCACTTTTGACACTTCATAAACAAAAACAGAGCAGTCCACCAAACCCCAGGATTAGGAATAATCCTATTAACTACAACCCTAATGAGCCACGTGAAAGCCAGGAGAGTCACTGGTCATCAGGAACATGACCCCACTAAAGACCTCCTCACTCAAACTAGGCTGAAATGAAACTCTGTATGAGCTTCATTTCTGTGACAGTGGCTCAGGAAACTTACCCCGAGTATGTATTGACAAGTTTGAGGCTCCAGCATGTAGACGGTGACAGCATGTGGAGACTCAGACTCTTTACACCTGACAGAGAGAAGAGACAATGTACTAGTGAATCAAAAGGAAAACGCTAGGTTTTTATGTTACTCATGTTGACATCATAGCGGCTGTTATTTGTTCCCCATGATGATTGTTCACTCACTTGAGCTTGACGATGACCTGTCTGGGCTTCCCTGTCAGGTCACACACATCCCCGTGACCATAGAAGTGGGAAACCCACCTATTAAAGTGCAAAGAAAGGTTAAAGAAGGGACAAATTTGACTTAATTTGCATCCAGATAATTTATTGAATTGGAAATGGCTTACTTGACTTTCTGAACTCCGTTATCTTTGAGGTGTAAAGATCGGGCAACATTCTTTTTGGCCCAGTCAGTGTGCTCCTCTGCGTTCCAGTTCCCCACCACCACTGTGTTCTTTCCTTGCTCTTTGTCCTAGGACACAGTGGGGTGTTTCATTCACAGAACCAATGCATTCAAAATACAAATCTTACAAATCCAAATAAATTCACCACTTGTGCACAATCAGGTATCTTATAAGTAGAACATATTTCCTTGAAAACATTGTGTATTGCAGCCTCATTTCAGGTTTTAAAATGTCAAATTCAGATGAATATTTATTAATTCACAATTTAAACAATAATGACTCAAACTGACAAGAAGGAGCTCTTACCTCGTGGTACTGATGGACATGTTTTCCATAACAGAATTCGTATTTCCACCATCCTACGCCCTGAAACATGAACATTAAGATCATTTTACATTACAAAATAGTTTTGGAAGTGATGCTCATGTGTTAAAGACAAACAGGACTCACCCCGTGCAGACAATATGAGCCGCTGAGGAACTCTTTGATCAGCTGGTCATCTGTCAAACGTGAGATGTGAGTGGTGCCGACGGTGACCTGAACCTGCCCTCCCACGGTCATGGGTTTATGAGTCGAGGTGAAGGCTTCCTCTCTAACTGGCGACGTGTCCTCCTGATAGATGTCACAGATATATGTGAGTGATGTGTCACTTTGTAAAGACGGCGGCAATTTTTCTTTTTCTGTGAACACCTCACCTCTCTGGTGTCGCTGCTGAAAGG
>JAOXNZ010000105.1:22678272-22689253 GCA_028566095.1 Kryptolebias brasiliensis
TTTGCTACTGAAGTGCATGGTATTATCATAGCAAGATTTAAAAAGCACTCAAAGCTTTTCAGAAAAAAAAAAATCTATCTCAACATTGTCATAATTTTTACTTTTCACATGATATGACAGCAAATATCGAGCTTTTATACTTGTAGTAAAAAAAAAAAACACAAATATCACATTTACAAAGAAAAAAAAGACATCATAAAAGCATGACAGTCAAAAGTGGGGCTAAAATTTTTTTATTCAATCCGGCTTTTAGTGGGTCAAAGTGGTCTCATCTTTTTATTTGCCCTCAGGTTACTTAATGCTCTTGCTACCATTAAAAGTGTCTAATGAACACGTCTTCAAAAGAGTAAGCTACACTCTCAGTATGCATTCAGTTTGATTACCAAAAACATGGAAACTTAATTGCACTCATTGTTATGCGTCGTCACTTCACTGGTCAACATGCTGCTGAATATCAATGAGCTCCTGATAAATCGTGCCTTCGGTGAGTGTTCAGAGGAAGAGACAGGCAATTGCCCAACTCTGCTCCAAGGACAAAAACATCCAAATTAGACTCCAGTATGTGCTAAATGAACGTTAGACTGCAGACTGTTAGATATTGGACTTGGACATTATTTTGTCTCATCAAATTAGATTAAATTTACTCTGGTAATTCTATAATGCCAATACATAGACAAACAATATTGTTGCTCTTCTAATTCTGACAAACTAAAAATATAATATTAATAATGATGCTGTCCAATGATACACATTTGAAATGTATGTTGGTTGTATTGACCTTATTTTTTTATTAAACCAGGGCACTTTCATATGAAGCTTTTTCCTGGTGAAAGCCTCAGTGTTTTTATTTTCTATGGAGCTGTTAGATTTGACCCTCATAAATTAGCAAAGAAGCACACAGTTCCCAAAACCACAAATAATACAGCACATCAGGAGTTAATTCATTTTAAGATTTTCATGTTTTTATGGTGCGATTTCATTGCCTTGGATTCTACGTGGTGAATCTGTAAATAAAAAGCCTTTGTAAGTGATCTCGGGTCATTTTTGTGTAGCCTTCCCACCAACCAATGGCTGATAGATGTAGGATCTTAAAATCAGATGATTGTTGCACTCTGACCGGCAAATTTAGTTCAGTTTTTTAAATGGTTTTGTTGTCTATTGATGGTATGAGCTCTGAACCAGAAATGCCAAAGTGCCAAAGGGCAAATGCCAAAGTGTGAAAAAGATGGAAACTGGACAGAGCAGCACAAGGTCAATAATACCAAATTGCACCAGAAGTCTTTGTAAGACACTTTACATATTAGAGCTAAAGTCTTTATTTTCTTCTTTTTTTTGTCTCTTAGCAGATTTCCCACATGTAAAATGATTTGGTTGTTTTTCAGCTGTGCCAACACATCTTCAATGAAGCTGCTTGAAGCCCTTATGAAAACCATTGCCTTGCAACTGTTTTAAATGAAAGAGTTTATGAGAGGCCATGACCCAGGCCTGATGATATAAAAAAAGGCTCTATGATTTCCACGATGCAGAAAACACAAACAGGATTGCAGATTTAGAGGTTAAAAATGAAATTTGCTGTAAAAAAAAAAGTGCTGCAGAATCTGTTATTGTGCGGATGTGATTTAAGAATTGGGATTTTTATTATAAAACACTGAATTCAGAAAATAGGGACAAAAATAAAACAGACTTTACTGGGCCCCACATATAGGGCACAAGTGGCTTAAGTGGAAAAAAAAGTCTTATTCAAAACTCACAGAGAAAAATAACTTATACTGTGTTGCCAGGTTTACACACTTGGTGTAAAACAGAGATTTTAGGCTCTATAGCTGCCTGCATTTAGCCTGGCAGAACAACACTGATGAAGATAAAGCTACTGTGGGATTTTTCTTCCTAATTGCTTTACTTTGATGAAAGGACAAAGCAACCCATGCAACCGTTTTCCTTTAAGACTATTTTTTAAAACTGTCAAACCATGCTTTCTTGTAAAGTTTGGAGTTCTGGAGTCTATAAAAATCATATAGATTCATTTAGGTGGTTAGGCCAATTAACTGATTTGAAAAAGCTTACTAGATGTAAACCACATTATTATGTAAGTATTGAGACTCTTCATTCTGAGACAGTTTCTGCAGTTTTTTACAGTTTCTGCACATTTACCATTTAAAATTTTCAGTTTCCCAGAATTACATTTCCATGTTTCCTATTTGTCAGCTCAGGTTTGAATTCTGAAATTAACAGCATAGATATTGTGTTTAAATGAAGCTTCAAGTTATTTTGCCAATACATATTTTTGACTTTATTTGCCAACAACCACACAATCCGGAATAAATAATGGAGTTTAGTTTTAATCAGAGTTCATTAAATGAATTATATAATATGTCCATAAAACTTATCTATCAGTTACTCATATTACGTGCAGACCCACAAGCTTGTAAGGTCAAACAGAAGTCTTTTACATTCTGTATGGGTTGCTGTAAAGAAAACAAATTTGCATTTGCTGCAAACATACAAAAACTGCCAAACATTTCCCTAGAAGGAGGCATACAGCAGCTGCTTAAATATAAAAATATAAACATATACCAGGGATGATGTAGACCGTCTGAGAACCATTGAGATCTTTGGGCCAATGGTCCATGAGCAATTTAATGAGAAATGGAGAATTCTTCTTTCACAACTCAAAGGGCCATATGGCTTACAGCAGCTGCTTGCTAGTGCTGCTGATCACATGTGGTGCTTACAGATCTCAGCAATCATAACAATAGAACCACTTTTATAAGTGGCTCTACAATTTAGAGTTCAGAAAACATGCCAAACGCACATTTCAAATGTTGAGAATGATCAAACTTTACTCTTGAAATGCTTGGCCTCTCTTCACAACATTCTTATATCACAATTGCACACTTTGCTCAAATGATTTAAAGCTTTTATTCTCTGTTTTCTATGTGACATGGACTCTCCAAACAACTTGGCCTGCTCTACAGTGAGGTCATGTTTTCCAATTAAAAAGATGCTTTAATCTGAGAGTCAAGGAGCCATTTGTTCTCTTATTTGGGTCATCAAACAGCTTGTATTTTCTCTGAGATGTGCACAAATTGTCTTGTAGTGTCAGTGACCTGAAGCAGTAGAGGTAGCATGACACTGTTTTGTTATGAAGACCAAGGATGGAGACATGGTTATTTGTACTCTGAACTAACACCTTACACAACAGAAATGCTGCTGTCCATTGGTTTGTTGTTAAAGTTTAAAAAATGGGGAAGTTTCTTCTTCTGTAGGCATGCCTCACTGACAGTTGCTGGTAGAAACAGTATGGAGACCCACATATTGAAATATGGCACAAAAATCCTACAACATAATTATTGATGTGTGAAAATGGAGCAGAAGTGCTGCATATAATAGAGGGATAACTCCATAAGTGCTATATGAGTGTCCATTTGTGAGGGTGTGAATACAAATACCATTATATGGCACTTCGTCAAATCTAAACACAGTTTAAAAGCATTGTTCAAGTGCAGAGGACTTCCAATGGTGGTATTTGAAAAAAGCATATGTACACTATCATGGCTCCTAAATTTGGTCAGTTCAACGAAAAAAAAAAAAAAAGGTGTGAAATGGTAGTTTATTAAAAGTCCTCTTTGCAATGTTGCAGCAAAATCTTTGTGTGAAATTAAATAAAATTTTACCTTAGAAACCAAAGTTTCTTTCTCTTATGGATTTTTTTTTCTTTCTCGTTGACAAATTGAATTTAGCCCCCCATAAACAGCTAAAACCTTTTAACAGTATTTACAATATTGACTTCAAGAGGCATCATCACAGGGAGACCAGGGGTGGGCAATGGCACCCCATATAAATTCTCTGTCCCCCCTGGCCAGAAAGTCTTAAATAAAGATTGATAGTGTAGGATTGTATGAGATGTTCTGGTGAGTGTGGAGGAGGGTCTACAGTGTTAGGTTGCACAAGAGCCTAATTTCCATCCATCTATTTTCTTTACCTGCTTTTCTATGCAGGGTCGCGGGGGAGCTTTTGTCTGTCTAGTTTAATTTCCTCATTATATAATTATGAGACAACCATTATTGACCTGGAATGCAATAAGGTAATGTGGCAGTCGTAATTAATGTGTCACCATGGTTCATCACAAACAAAATTAATTAACCTAACTAAAACATATTTTAGGAAATCAACAGTCTAAAGTCTGATCTGATCATTCATGGCCACCTTTTTAAAATTGAGGAGATTCCCATTTTGCAGCCAAAACAATTATTTTAAATCTGGACATGGGCAGAAATATTTAGACATTTTCACATATAAAGTATAGTTTCTAAAATAACTCGTTTCAAGACATTTTTGGGCTGTGTGGATTGTGGGTGTTGGGGTTTCTGTGGATTGGGCTTGCTTCCCAAAGATGTGATCAAATAAGTGTCTGGAGAGTTTGTAGATCAGGAAAATCAAAAATAGCAAAAATTAAAGCAGAGGTTATATCAAAGCAAACAAAAAAGTAATAATATATAAGAAAAGAATATTTTATTTATAAGCATCTCTGTGCTTGTTTTAGGCATATGATTTCTTACAAACTTCACATTGTTTAAATAATTTACAATTGAATGTTGTTAGTTTTCTTTAATTTATAAAAAAAAATATCTAAATAAATAAACAAAAATGTGACACTTCATATTTATTTTGCAGCTTTGGGATTTCCACAGTGACATTCATCCATAGATTTCAAGCACAACAAGGTTTATAGAGCCTGTCATTTTTACACAATTTCATTTGATGTTCTTTTTTTTTGACAGTGGAGGAGTTGTTACAACTCGTGACCGTAGTATGATACGATGAGGATGAAGCTTTTTTATTTTTTTCAGAGGAAGCCTCTCGAGGAGCTCAGAGCTGGAGGCACACACAGTACCTATAACGAAGAAAGCTATCATGCATCTTCACTCCACAATGCTGGATTCAGCCTCTGCCACACATACACAAAGCAGGGCAAGCTGTTCCCCAGAATGAGACTGTCACGGCTCACAAAGAGCAGAGTGCCCCATTTTTGTCAGCCAACTGTGGATTTGTAAGATATGAAATGAAACCCCCTTCGCTTGCATCAATATAGTGCAATTACGGCAACAGAGAAATTGCTCATGCAACCAGGCAATCCATACTTCTGTCACTTGCCGCATCTCAAATGCAATCACAGACACAATAGGGAAAGCTAACACATAGCTAACACATTGTGTCTTTGTTGAAGCTGAATCTAACGTACACAGATTCTCTAAACACCATGAAAGACCAGAAACCTTTCAAGATCAAAATGCTCTCAACTAATAGCTCTGGTTCAGTGAAAAAGATTAGGTTTATGTGGGAAATAATAGTAATAAAGAATAAAAGGAGTTTGATAAAATGCAAGAATGCAGAACCGGCAGCTTCACTTTTCATGGTTCCTCAAAAATCATGCACTAGAGTGCTATGAAGTCGAGGCTTAATCAAAAACTTGGAGAGAGGTGAAATGGAGCAGAACTAAGCATCTGGAAACAGCAAAGAATAGTTCCCTCAAGAAGCTCAGCGTAACCACCAGAGAGCAGCGCCAGTTTGCATGAGCTCACCCTGGGAAGGTAACTGTAATTAATGTCAGCTATTTAAGTTTCTGTTTGTTCAGTTTTTGAGGACACCAATGTGACTATGCAGTAATTTCATTGAACTTAAAAAATTTGTTTGTTTTGTGATTCAACGTGTATCTGCAACCTCCATGCAGGTAGTTTTATGCATACTGTAGATCGTTTTGATTTTAATTTATCTTTCCACTTTTGGACAGCCGGTGGACAATTTGTCATAGTTTTAATTTGCTGGGTTGATCTATTCCAAAGGCTCATTAAGTAACTGAACTGAATAAATAGGCACCGATATTTGGTCTGCTATCATCAAAATGACTCGTTTGTCATGACCTGGATACTAATAAACCCAGCAAATCATCCACTGAGAGAAAAAAGACCTTGCCAGGACAAAATTATTTACAAGGGCAATGCTGTTGGTATTTGGTCACACAAAGCAAGAAAAACAACGTAGCCTTGACTGGATTATTGACCCTGCTGCACTGCAGCGACTCACAATCCTATTCAGCATATCTGTAAGACTGAGAGGGCCCACTTGAGTTAAAAGTTGCAAATCCAAGGAAGCGTAAAAAGTTAAAGACAAATTGGGTTTAAGATCTGCTGTATCATAAGATAAAATCTGAGCCCATGCAGAATCAAACCTCTTTTGTAGTCCTATTTCTTAAATTAAATCAGATTTAAAACTTCCAGAAGCTTTTAGCTGGTTATATCAGTCAGTATTGATAATATAAATGTTTTAATTTCATAAGTTCTGAAATAGGTAATAGGTATATTTATTAAAAGTAAGATGGAATTTTAGAGATTACTCCAACAGTGTGAGCCTGAAATAAAGGTTAGTATGAAGGGTCCTAAATTCAGCCTCAAAGCAAACAGACTTTTAACAGAACAAAGACTCTTTGATTTATCCCTAAATTAAAATGATGTAATGTAAAATTAACAATCCCTAAAGGAAACTGAGTTTAGATTTTTTTTAAATGGCAGAAAATGTGTTTATATCTGACAGATGTGTGTGTGTTTTTTTTTTAAGATGCATCATGTTTTTGTATTTTTTTTTTTTAGAAAATATGTATGTGACTTATATGTCTTATTTAAATGTTGTTTAAGTGTTGTTTTCAAGAACATTAGCAAATGCAGCAAATTATTTATTTACTATTTGTACAATGCTTGTATTTTGTGTATGGTTCATTACTAGTTTCATGACTAATCATGTGATAGCAGAACAAAAAACAGACAGACACAATATCCATACTTTTATTGCTATCAGTGCCAACAAGCATGGCTTTTAAAGGTGTGTTATTTTAGTGGGAGTTTTGGGTTGAGTCTTCAGCATGATTAGAATTTTCAGCTGAGTAGGTGAGGTCATCACTCAAAGATGTTGCAGATCTTATAGTGTGTGAGTGTTTGCTCAATTAAACTTAACAGTTATGACAATCATGTGTAATGTCATGTTTTAGCAAACCTCTCCAAATTTCAGGCGTAGTGTTTTTCGCTTCTAAAATTTGGTGAACAAATAGACAATTTTACCAAATCCAGCAAGGTTCTGTTTATCATTAAATGGTGTAAAATGAACACAAACGAAAATGGGAAAATAATGAATGTGTAAGGCTACACATTGCTACTAAGGAGTTTTTAATAACTATATGATTCACCATCAAAACCTGAAAATTAGGTATATGCAAGACATTCAGAAATAAATACATAATAATAATAATAATTAAAAAATCATTAATACAGGAAAAAAAGAAGAAACTAAAGTGAAGCACAGATAGGTAACTGATTTCAAAGGCAAAGAACATCTGGAAAAGAACAACCTATAAACCTGGAACAAATCATAATGATCTAAACAAAAACACAACTTAATCCCAGAAATGCAAAATCCTAAAACACAAACAAACAACTCCAATGCCCAAAATGCTGCAAACCCCCCAACACTTTGGCACTAGTTCTAGCAAAAAGACAGAGAAAATTGTGTCTCCAGACACAAATTCAGTTTGCGTGCTAGTTTCACCCTGCACTGTGAGAGTGGGTTGACTGTGCACATTTCATTTGTGGTTAAATTGAATTACCTTAATTACATTTTATATCAACATTATTAACTTTAATGGAGAAACAGGCAGACACTAAAAATGGTTGGGAAGGATATGAGTTTTTATTAAGATTTGAACCATGCAGAAATCAAGAAATCCATATGTTTGGAATCAAATTTGATTCCAAAACACATTTATACAGTATTTATATATTTTATAGTCAAAATATTGAAGTCAGTTCTCCCTCAAAAGTAATATTGCTACAAATGATCTGCCCAATTTGTCAGAATGACCAATTTTTGCAGGTTGGAGCCAGTGTTTAGCAGAAAAGAAATGATCATTGCTGATGTTCATATTTTATTTTTATGGTAAATGGCACATATTGAAAAACACTTTTCTTTTCTGAACAGCTTGAGAGGTTGACAACGTTACTGAGGGCAAACAAAGTGACACGAAGGTTTGCAATAGTTTTTGAAGCATCCACATATTATTTATTCTGAGTCTGTAGATTATAGGGCAACAAATCTCTTGCAAAGTCTTTAATATTTACAGAACCCTGGTTCTTAAGGTGAAAGAGATAATAGAGTGAGGTGGAGGGGAGAAAAATGATAACTGTAAGAGCTATAAGAAATGCCATTTTCTATTAGGCAGTAATCTTTCACTATAGATTCAGGTGAAAGTAGCTTGGCTGCACTGTCAGCCCAGGACAGCAGTGCCTGACATAAAGTACACACTCTTTAAAAAAATCCATGCAAGTCAGCTCCGAAGCCAGTATTTTCAGTCAAGAAATTGTTATAAAACTGCACACATATTCAGAAATAAAGCTGAATTTAAAAACAAACTACAACCATAATCACATTTTCAGCAAATGACTAAAACATCTTAACATAAGATTTATGTTTTTAAATGTTAAATGGTAATTGAGACTTTCTTCTCTGCTGACCTGAAAATCCATGTAAAAAGCTTTGAATTAATTCTTGGCTGGACTTCAAATGGCAAGCAATGATCTTCTATTCGATCTTCAGTCACTGTGGGTTTTTATCAGCAGAGGTTTTGGCATTCTGAACAGTTGTGTCATAGTTCATGTGTTGATGGTCTGTAAATGCTCTCATTTACAGACCATCAACAGTTAAGGTTTGTTGTGCTCTTACTGACCAGTATTGAGAATGTGATTTAGATTATATGAAACAAAGATGATACCTTAGTGGATATTTTGGTACCATAACAGAATCAGCACTGTTAATAGACTAAATGACTGACTATTGATGATGTTAACAAAACAAACCACCTTCATGTACTGGTGTTTATCACCAGTGAGATATTGTACCACTTAAAGTAAATTTACTTCAACAAATTTAATTTTCTTTTTTTGACAATTTTAATTAATGCCAGAACTTAAAGCTTTTTATTAATTTAAGCTAAAGAACAGTTTTCTTTGTTGTTTCAATAGTAGTACAGTTAATGGTATATTTATCTATTCCTAATCTGTAATGATTTTTTTTTTTTCAAAATCCTATGTTACTGTTCCCATTATTTTGCCATATCTCTGGGTTTATTCTCATTTTACCTTTGCTTCAGATATTCCTTCACCTTGTATTCAGTGTTTGTCTCTTTCTGGGGCTGTGTTCCGATTGTCCACTTGTAGACTTACACTCTATATGGTACGAGGGAACAAGGGTAGGAAAGCATTTCAGACACCACTTGAATGCAACATTGCTTCATAAATATTCGCTGCATATTCACAGTTATCTGTCACATAAACACTGTCAAAATAAATACAAGCTAAAGCTAAAAATCGGATTGTGATGAGGACATATTGTTAGGGACATCTTTCTCTACAACACTGAAATAAAACATTAGAACACAAATCTGTGTGTATTTTATTGTGCTGAAACAGCATAGCAAGCTTGATTATAATGCTATATATACAATGTACTATTTATGATTTAACATTAAACATAAAAAAAATTTAATACAGAACAAAACACCTGTTAGCAAGCAATTGTTTATAGCGCCAGAGTAGCCCCAGTGTTGTAGCACCCAGTGAGCTGTATTACATTGTATCCCTGACGTGGTTACTGTCTTGATGACCAATTTAAAAGCGGCAAACATTGGGATTAGCATGTTCCTTCTGAGTCATAACTGCTGGCTTCAAGCATCAAATTATAATGGCTAACATTAATAACTGTAAAGTACAGTTTCTCCACACTACTTTTACCACGTTATAAGAATGTAGAGCACCACAAAAAAGATGGATTAAATATGTTGAAAATTCAGAGGTGTACAAAATTCACTACATAGTTGATTATATTGAGAATGAACAAACAGACTGAACATAACTAAATTGTTTTGGTGCCATTTGTTTATCTCTGGATGTTGTCCTTGTTGCATCAGTTGTTTCACTCCACAGTTAGTCTTGACAATGACTATCTTGTGTTTTTTTTTTTTTGTAGTTCCTGAAGAGCCTATTTTCATGAGCTCCAGGCACAGTTCTATACAGCAGTCCATTGTGTCAAAACGTCCAGTATGCTGCTCAACTTTTCACCTCTTCCACCTGCTCTCGTTCACTAATCCAGCCATGCTTCCACCTCAGCCAGCCTTAACCTCAGCCTTTTTAGTCTCTGCTCACCCTTAGATCTCTCTCTTTGTCCACCAAAGTCATCGTCTCTTTTATTGTCACTTTAATTAAACGTCTTTTTGAACTCAAGTCTGTTCTAGTTTTGTATTTGAAAATATCAAGTAATAACTGGTGTTTTATTGCTTTAGATAAGATTAACCATATTTATTAATTATGTACATTTTCTTTATTTGATGAAAAATACTTTAAAGCACCACAAAGCTGCAAAAGAGGAACAGTGACATCCTCTTTTCTTGTGGATAGAGAAAGTAAAGGTGATATTACACTCAATAATATTTTGTTCTGCTGATAAAAAATATCCCTGATGAGTAAAAGTGCAAAAATATAAAAGTGACTTTCTCCACTCAGCCCTAATTTATCTTTTCTTTTGTTGTTAAGTCATTAAAGGCACGAAGTGGTGATGGGAGGTTGACAGCATGAAAATTCTGTATGAGGAACTATTTTGTAAACTAAATTGCATTATATGAATTACAAGTGCGACTTATACATCAACTATATTCGCAAATATGGCAGAAAAGCATTAAATTCCAAAGTTATTTTCATTACATTGATCTTTATTGTGGGTGGCACAGTGGTGTAGTGGTTAGAGCCATCGCCTCCCAGCAAGAAGGTTGCAGGATCGCATCCTTGTCCCTAGGTGTGAGTGTGAAAGGTTGTTTGTCTCGTTTGTCTCTATGTGGCCCTGCGATGGACTTGCGACCTTTCCAGGGTGTCCCCCGCCTCTCGCA
>JAOXNZ010000105.1:22698143-22708203 GCA_028566095.1 Kryptolebias brasiliensis
AAACATGTTAATGGTAAACAATGAACAGCAATACCCAATGTGGTTCAGGCACACTTTTTGCATTGCTTTTTACTGTTAATTCTTGTAAGCAGTTAAATAATTCATCTATTAATAAAAGGTCTGAAACAATATGATATGACAGTGAAACATGAAGCAACACTCTTTGGCCCATAAATAGCCAATCACTATTTTGTCAGAGGTTTGTCAGAACTAAAACAAATATATGAAAGAGCTTAGATTTGCAAATGTTGGGGAGGTGTGGGGCTGCTGCTTAACATTGACAGGGCGATGTGGGAGATAGTTCAGTGAACAGCAGCAAGGAAGATTGATGTGCACAGCTGTAGAGCATTTCTGATCACTTTCTCTGATTTTATTTGCAATATGTGCTGAGGTAAATTTGCTTGGTGGAAACCCCTGTGACACTGGTCTAATTGTTTTATCAAAGCATTTGGTAAATTTTTGCAGATTTCCACCATAAACATAAAATAAATATGTGCGTGAACACTCTGGAGTCATGTGCTGTGGTTAAAAGCCAACTTTGATTTAAATCAACTAGAGAAGGAACAAGGGTTTGTTTTAAGCTTCACATATTGACAGCAATTTTGTTTTCTTGTTCTTACATTATGGATATCCTCTTTTTCTGATGCCAAAGTATCTAAAATTAAACACAATGCAGCGCTATGATTTCATTTTCATGAGTTGAGTGGGTCTTCCACTGTATTCCCAAGTCTGCACACCAGCTGTTTACATATTCAACAATGCACAATAATTTATACTCAACTGTTCTGTGTAGAACATCAGCCAGCCATAAATTAATTAAGCCTTTCTGCTCCGATAAGTACCAGCTAAGTTGAGAGGAGCTGTGTTAGGTCTTACAAGAGTGAGTAATCGTTGATGCTGTGCTGAAGGGAATTTAACTAATCAAATTGGTGCTCTCAAGACTTGACTAAAACAAGACTTGAACAACTGGCAAAAGCTACAAGCATGTTATGTCAAATCAGAAAAAAAAGAATTGTAAATAAGACTGTAATAACATTTTCACGAGTTATTCAAATAAGTAAATATCTTGCTTTTTTTTAAGGAATCCAAGCTTGTAAATGAGGTTAACACTTGTTGTGAAAAGGGTAACTTTAATGAAGCAAAAATCTTCCTTGTTTACACAGCGATTAGTAATAATTTCTAGTAAGATTTGCAATACAATGTTTTTTAATTCTATTAGTTGATGTATCATCTAACTTAAATTAGATTTCTTATTCTCTGGAAGTGAAGCTGTAAGAGGTAATAGTTCAAAGTTTGAAACTCTTTACATGGTTTTCTTAAAGAAAAAGTCTTAATGCACAAATAAAATGTGTCACTGAGAAAGTCATAATAAATCTTGCCATTTAAAGATATATTGTTGATTTGAGCTAGCTGACAAGACTGGTTGGTTTGCATTCAGTGTAAAGGTTTGGAACTCGTCATTTGAAGGAAACACAATTTAAGAATTAGCAACATTGCTTTTTTTAATCCATTTTGACATCAAAATCGGGGCGGCATTGGCTCAGGAGGTAGGGGTTCGTCCTGTAACCGGAGGGTTGCCGGTTTGAGTCCCTGCTCCGTCTCAGCCGTTGTGTCCTTGGGCATGACACTTCACCTGCACTCTACTGGTGGTGGTCAGAGGGTTCGGTGGCACCGGTGTAATGGCAGCCTCACTTCTGTCAGCCTGCCCCAGGGCAGCTGTGGCTACAATGTACCGCCATCAGTGTGGACTAGATAAAGCGCTATACAAGTGCAGGCCATTTACCATCATGGAATAATAGTGTCTAGGTAAAAATAAAATTAAAATAAATAATAAATTATCTCCAGTGGTTACTATTTTTGATGGTGAAAACTGATACCTGAAGACAAGTTCCGGAAAATCTCACTGATAAAATATATTCCCTTTTTTCTTGTGGTGTTAATGACCTTTCTCTATAAATTTCAGATACTAAATTGACAAAATCATACATTACAATAATTTGGAACAAGAAGGTTACGTTGTCTTTAAAGTCTGATCCAACTGATTCCCCCCATCAACATATATTGTAACTAGACATAGGTCTGAAACTCGGACGCTGAAGCCACATAAGCTGAGCAGCTGTATCTGGCTGGCTGCAGTAAAATTTAAGTCATGCCCCTTTTCCTGACTAAAAACTAAAAACACACTATTTTTTTCCCCAGGATTTGTGCAGTTCTTACCTTGTTGCTGTATGTTCAATTATGCATTTAAAAAAAAATATATGTTTAGTTTCAATTAATCATTTGAGGCCCAAAAAAAGTGACATGCTACTCTGTGACTCACAATGTGGCAGCCTGTTAATGAGTTGGGAGGGTGTGTAGCTGAGACTTTGGTATCAACAGCGCACAAATTCTTGGTACCACCCGTCTATGTGCGCAGACACAGCAGCACCCATATTTTGGCTTCAGCTTTGGATAACAAAAGTTAACAGAGTCGCTTTGTCTGTATTTAAGTTGATGATTCTCACATTTAGTCTCTCTAACATGGATCCCCTTTGGGTAATGCCTTAAAAATGTTTTGCATTCAATACTGTGAAAAATATCTTAAAACTCATGCGGTAAGATAATAAAGGTCAGTTTACTTATCAATGCAGTTGTTATGAGATGTGGACATATGCTCCAAAATGCAGACTCAAATGCAGGGAAAAACCGAGTAAGTGATACTCAGGACTTAACATTTAAACAAAAAGCTGACAGGACAACTAAACAATATGAAAGACCAAAAAAACAATACAACATGCAGAGTGAAGATGAAGCAGGAGCCAACAGTGAAAAAACTGCATTATGACACAATGAATGTAAACTAGGAGGGGTGATTGCTGAGTGAGTGCAGGTGAAGCTAATTAGGAGGTGAACAGGTGTAAACAATTAACAAATGATAAACATCAAGAAATATGCAAAATAAAAATGCAAGGAAAATCATGACTGAACCAATAAGCAGTAACAGAAATAACCACAACCTACACAACCAACATATTTATGATAGTTTCAAGCCATTTTCATCACCTCTGCAAGGCCTTCTTTAAATATTTGTTTTTCTAGTGTGATGATGTAATGGATGTGTGAGGTTTACATATAGGGTGTCAACAAGACATACACACCTCTGCTTATATTCTTTTTAAATATACAGGTATTTGTGTGTTTTCTGTGTATTTGTGTGCTGGGGGCTTTCGAGTCAAAGAGAAGGTACTTTAATCTCTGTCCTTGAGAGTAATCTTGGCTATGTGCAAAATGGCTCACTTTATCAATGTGGTGGCAGTCTGCCCTGCTTGGAGTCTGGAGGCAGCAGAAACAGCAGCAGTGGTGCTTTCCTCATGACAGTTCAGAAAGAGCAACGAGACGATCACCTTCTCCAGAGGCTTACTGAATACTGAGGAAGGACAAAAAAAAACATATTTATGTTTTGACTACACTGCAAAATCTGATCCATCATATGAGCAGTTTTAACCAGAATTCTTTTTATAGGCAACCAAGGTTACTTGTTTACACATGATTGATGAGTTTTTGTGAAGAATAAAAAAACAACACTATCTTAAAAGTTGTGTATTTATCTTTATTGATTTTGTTTTGCTCTCCACATAATTTGCGGAGGAGTGCCAAACAGATTGTGTGCCATTGACATTTAAAGGTCCAGTGTGCATCATTTAGAAGGATCCAGTGCAATTTACTTTTTCATAACTATGCTTTTCAGTACATAGAATAAAAATGAAATAGGATTTATTGCACATTTGTTGCATTGCAATGAGCCATTTAGATCTATGGACAGCATGGACCATCTGCAAGGTACAATGTGGTGATACAACATTTTTACAGTTTCTTAGAATGGAGACAGGAGACATTAAATCTGAGTTGGGCTTTTAAAAAAACATTGAAAAAAGTCAATGTAGAAAGAAATGCATTTACAGAAAAGACAGAGTTCTTTTTTTTTACTGTTGCATTACTGTGATTTTACAGTTCAATGTTATTTGACAGTATATTGTGTATGAAAGTACATGACAGTTAAATAAGTAGGTTTTATGTCATTTTAAAGTATCTACTACATTGTTACCGTCTGTAATGAATTATACTACTTTTTGTATTTGTTTAGTTATAAAAACAAATATTTAAAAAGTAAACAAAACCATTTTTTAGTCTGATATGTTAAGAAACTAACAAGCACCACCACTTTGTGTACAAATTATGAAGGCAGAGCACAGCATCACTATTATCACTGATAATACTGTATATGCTATCTGTTTGAAAGGAAAATACTCTTTATGGTTTGAAGACAGGATGTTGGAACATAAGCCTTTTGTAATTTGTGTGACAATTAACCTGCAACCCACCTCACTCCAGTCAATAGGTGAATGAGTGTGTTTGGACCCTTTTTCAATGGTTTATGCTGATTCAATTTTATTTATCTGCTGTTATTAGGTAACTGGTTACATTAAAGATCTATTTGCAAATGTACAGGTAGTGCAACAAATTCCTTGTATTTAAAATACAGTAATACACTGTTGATACATCAGCCTTGATTTTTAAAGGCGTGAACGAGCACATTTAAAAGTAAAAACTGCAATAATGCTGCCTATTTGCCTGCAGCTGAGGTTAGTCATTAACCTCCCTGTGTCTTACACTGTGAGGCTAAATTGGGTTAAGGAAAACACAAACAACCAGGTTGACAAACAGTGGAGGGCAGCATTTAAATCAGGTCATCATGAAGGCAGAGTGTGTGCAAGCCTTTGGAGTAGATTGCTTTCCGCTGGCCTCTATCCCATAACAACCACTTTCCAAAGGCCCTGGTCAAGAGCTCACCACGGGCAGCCCTGTGGTCATTCTTCATAACCTCTTTTTGAGGTTAAAAGAAAATTTGATGATGAGATCTGCCTCCTCCCCAACTCACAGTTAAACACAAACTGTGTTCTGTGCTCTTCTGCATGTTTGGAGCTTCCTATTGGTCTTTCTGAAGACTGATCCCAATTAGAGCACTGAAGCTGCAATGATCATGTGTGGCTTCACAGATGATCAGAAATTTTCTTTATTTAATTCCCATGTCCTGAACCCTGCTGTGATTATATAATTACTGCAGTCAAATGAGAGCAAACATTTAAATGTGTTTTTTTATATTGAGCCTATAGAGTAAAGAGGAATCATGTTCAAATTTGTATTTATGTTTCACTCAGAATCTTGTCACAATAATGAGACAACATTGACAACATTGAAAAATATGTAAACAGAACAGTCAGCCACAATTATTTTTAAAGAACAAGTTGTACAGACAGTCAGGTTGACATTAGTCTGGTGTTTATTTAACTAAAGCTTCTTGTTAGTTTTCAGGCTCTGTATCATAAACTTTGGTAAATGGCTGAGAAACAATCAAGGGACTGTTTGAGGTTTCAACATCTCTTGTAAACAAATCTGTCAGCATTACTGCTGCATGCTATTTTACAAGTGCTTTGCTCACTTTGTACCGTAAAATGCTTATTTCAGCACCAGTTTTTTAAACTTTGATCCACTAGGGTCATATTTTATGGTCTAAGAATATCTAAACTAATACAAATTTTCATTTTTACTCATATGGTTTAGCTTTTTAATTTTATAGTTACTGAACTGATGAGCTGTCTGCCTCTTTAAAAAAACAAACAAACAAAAAATCTGTTAATAAACAAACCATAACGCCAATAGGGTACAATCATAGATCTAGTTTCTAAAAACACTAACCCTAAGCACTGTCAAAGCAAAATAAGATGTAGAGATGTGTCTTTACTATCTGCTGGAGAATCATCATGAGGACTATGTGTCTGATCACATTATGATGCAAGGTCAAACTGCCCTTTTCACTGATACAGTTCTGGTTTTCATGCAGGCTGGTTCTTTGTGAGACAATTGTAATAAAAAACTAATCTGACAATAGAAATCCTGTATTCATTATCTTTCCAACAGACAACTTTTGACATTTCACAATGGCAGTAGGAGTTGTGTCAGTTCCATGGGATTGTTGCTTGTCATTTTTGATATTGAATAAATAAAATTATCAAGCTGTGTTGCCTTTTTTCACTCTCTTACTGATTTTGTCATGACAAACAACAAGTCTGACAAACATCACCAGCTTCATTACTGACTCATGATTTACCCATAATTCTGTGGTAGTTTTCAAGCACAAATAGAGGGAACAACAGCTAGCTGTAGTACTTCCAGTGCAGCCTGGTGCACTTCCAAGCAGAATTATAATTTTTCTCCAGAAAAAACACATTCAAAATTGATGGCGGTACAAAGATTTGTAAAATAGCATTCAGATGAACACCTTTTCATAGCCCCCATTTAAAAAAAATCAAAACTATCCCTTTAAACGTTATAGACCTAACAATGCACTGCAAAGTGTGATTAAAGTTCAGTTTCTTTGCGGGAGAAAATGCCCTCACACAGAAACAGTGCTATATCCACTAATGGATAATTTAGCCATTATGCCATACATTTTCTTCTTTGTAATTGAGAGTGTAATGGTCTTTTAATGGACAAATTTAAGCCAAAGGTACTGTATCTGTATTGAGGCAGCAGGAGAGTTCACAGCAACAATCACTCACCTTAATGTAGATAAAGATTTAAGTCTGAAACAGCTTATTCAAACACTGGCACCACTGTGTGCTCTGAGCTTGGCCTCTCACCTCAGACAGGAAAACACACGGGAAGTATAGATGTCAAAATACCATCAGGAATGATGTTATTAATAAAAGATGAGCAAAAGGAGACAGTGACTGTCTAGGAGTAAGAGGCACACAATTCAATGTGATGACATGGTGACAAGCATTTAAAACTATGTCTGTGTCGTTTAGTACAGAAGAAGTTGATATTAAAATAAAAGTTCCACAAGAATTCAATCTTCAACATTTTTCTTGTTTATTATGCCAATAAAAATCATGGTTTTAACTTTTTTATTGGTGATTTTTATTTAGAAAATTCCACAATTCCATCTTCGTCAATGTAGAGTTAGAGCTTCAGGGGAGGTGATCATTAAGAAGAAGAGTGGGTGCAGAATGCTGGCTGAGAAATACATAACTAAGTTAGGCTTGACAGACAGAGATGCACTGAAGTAAACAGGTCAGACCCCTATGGGCATCTGAAACAGCAAGATGTGCATCAACTGTTTCGCCCCCCTCCTTCCAATAATCACTATTAGTGAGAACTTTGATAAACAGCAAAAGTGTCAGAGATTATGTCATGATTTAATTTTAAAATGTTCAGTTTCTTTCATTTGACTTTAAAAACAATCTTTGGTTTTAATTACATTAGTGTGGATGCTTTGGGAAGAATTTGTTCTCAGTCTGAACATGTTGGGATTTGTATTGTTAATAGTTGTTTCATAATGCCTTATTAAATCTGGTATTATTTTTCACTTCACCACATCAATGTCAGGACTAGAATAAATGGACTGTTGCTCCAGGAAAACTTTAAATGAAATTGAAACAAATATTTACAGTACATTTTCGTGAGGTAATAAAATTATTCTGCAAATTGCAATGAAATTTGAGGTTTTGCATTTTAATTTAATGTGAATTGACAAACAGCTAAAAGATAACCAGCTATCTGTAACAATAGCTAACCTAACTGCTAATGCTAACATGCTTCTTCCTTTTATTGTTGTTGCATCATTGATTAACATTACTATTTTCTTTAGTTTCAACAATTATAGTAAAACAAAGTAGTTTATTTAAGGACATCTGTTTTATATATTGTTAACTTTAACAAAATTAAACCTGCTTACCACTACCTGAGCTAATTCATAGCTTCCATCACTGATGCCTGTCAACACAACAGACCAAAGATGATACAATTTATAGTACAAGATTATCCCATTTTCAGCATTTACTTATATCAGATGCAATTGGAACTTATATTTTTATACTACAAATAAGCAGTTGATTTAGATGATATTTTCAACCACTAGATAATTGAAAATATCACCGCCACTTTTCTGGTGGTGGTGGCGGCACGGTCTAATGCATGAAGAACATCCAGCTCCAACTCATAGTCCTCCAGGGTCATGACCCAGATCAGTTAGAGAATCACAAATGTCTCCCACTCCATTAAGACAGTCACCACTCTCCTGTGACTGTCTCTGTTGGGTGGAAAATAGTTGTTCCATTCTTTACTACATAGGGTTTCACAGTATTGCAGAAGAGCCTGTGCCCATCAGTGCAAAGCGGCATGTCTCTTAAAAAGCCACAGGGGACTACCAGGGTCAATACAGCACCATAACAAAATGTTCTACCTGGCCATTTGAATCACCTGTTGGCTGCCTTCCCTCTGCTTTCTTGGTGCTGCATTGCCTCGCTGCTTTAAAAGGCTGGGGTGCAATGACAAGTGTGCTTCCTTGCTATTTCACAAGGCCAAAGGTAGACAAATTGGCCAGGCTGGGTGCACCCACTGTAAACCACTAAATACGGTCTTCTATGGTGTGTTATTCCAACAATAGGGCACTCTACAGTTGTGGTAGCTAACTGTAAAGGAGAGACATAATCCAGGAGAGATAATCCATTATAAACCAGCAATGTCAGAGTAGTTAATCTAACAAAAGGGGCTTGCGGAAATGGTCCTGACCACTAAATGACTTGAGAATTTGTGGTTACAGCTGCGAACAAATAAGCATCAAGAATCAGTTCATCTTCAAAAACAATAAAAATCTTCTAAACTAACAGTCCACTCTTTTTTGTTGTTTCATTGACTCAAATACTAACAACCATGGCATGTGTTCAACAATGTACAGAATACAAAACACACAAAAAGTGACAGACAGTGAATACACAGATGCACTAAATTATCACTGTGGCACAGTTTAGTCAGCAACAGATCAACTAATTGTGTTAAACACAGAATGGCAAAAACATGCCAACACACTGTGCACAGATGTTTTCACTGTGTTTGGTTGACACCAGCAGATTGTGAAATCACTTGTTTAGTGACAAGGGAACATTTACTTTCTTGAAGCCTTTGGGTGTGTTCTCTAGCTCATTTTTAACAGTATGAAAATATACCTTAAAGATATTTTGTTGCTCATACAACATACATTTTAGTGAATTTACAACAGCAATGAACACACACACACACATGCACATGCACACCCCCACACACTGTAATTGTTGGTGTTATGTTGAACTATTTTATAACAACTTGAGATCTCAGGTTTTTGACATTGAAGCACACACTTCTGATCACACTTGGTACTCTTGCAATTGTTCAGATTCAACACCATCTTCTCTAACCATTGAAGACATTTTATTTCATATTTGGTGTAGCAGTCTTTCAGGGTAGGTGCTTTGTAGCTTTAATAAAACAAGAAAAGGGGTAAACAGCTCCTCCCACTGTATTCATTCACCTCCCTTTATTATTAATACACTTCATTGTTTACCAAGAAGAGTGATTCATCAAAACTTTTGAAAGATGGCAAGTGGAAGAAAACAATGCAAATTTACAAGGTTTATGAGAAAGCCTCCAACTATTTGTTTCAGGTTTTATGTGATGCAAATAATAATGAAGAAAAAAATAGCTTCAATATGTGTGCAGCTATCAATGATGTAGATGGCCTAAGTCAAAATGAAACCTTCCTCCCTGGATCCCTGTGCAACGTTTCTTAAAGAAATTTAGACATGGCACAAGAAGTCTTCACATATTTCTATATGCATAATTTCTGCTGCAACAAATTGTGGCAACTTACTATTAATTGTTCTGTTTTAATCATTTAAAATCAGTATTACTGACATATTGGCATAGTACTGTCAGGTTACTTCTGGTTTAGAGTTTTTATTGAGTGGAAGTTAAAAAGTCCAAAATGTCTTCTGGATGACTTAGAGTTACTGACTGAATATGAAGACAGCAAGTTTAGTCTGAACTGTAACTGCACAAAAATAAACTTGAAAAACATCCACCCATACATTTTCTTCTGCTTATCTGAGGTCAGGTCGCAGGGGCAACAGGTCCAGGAGGGAAACCCAGACATTTCTCTCTCCAGTGACACGCTCCAGCTCCTTCTGCTCCTTCCTTCCTCCTG
>JAOXNZ010000105.1:22719078-22730118 GCA_028566095.1 Kryptolebias brasiliensis
ATGAAGACTATCCCCTAGGTGTCCTTGGTCATGATCATGCCTTAATGCAGTAACTATGTCCCTGTAAAAGCTTTCACTCCAGCCAAGCAGAATGAACTGCTTAAACAACTCACACAGCACTGTTAGTGCTCTGCAAGGGGTGATCAGATAAGGGTAGCTCTTACTTTGAAGGAGAACTTTTTTGTTAGTTTGAAGAATAGATTTCATAAGCTCATTTCTTGTCTCAGATAAGTGTCAAAACATCACAGAGATATCAGTAAAGATGGAAGACGATGCAATGTAAAGACCTGGTGAGCAGTTTTCTCTTTGCATGCCTCTGCGATAAAACTGCATTAGAAAAAGTGACCTTGCTTTCTTTTAAGCATTTTGTCCTTGTCAGATAGTGTGTTGCCTCTTAGCTCATTCTGTGAGAACAAGAAGCTCATCTGAGCCCATCTTTTGCAGCAACACAGGGACCCCTAATCTGGTCCAGCAGACACAAGATGGGCTTAATGCGCCTTTGTTTACTAAGCTTGTCTACCTCCCAGGGAAAGAGAGTAGATGAAGTAGGTTTAAATGCTTTCATCTTGAACAGGACACTTTACCAGTTAGGAACGCTTGTGGCGATGAGGATAACCTCAATCATCTTCAAACAACGCTCATAGTGGAAAGAATTCATCTGGCTTTTGTTAGTTAAAAAAATAAAAATAAAGAATTATGCAAAATAATATTGCTGAGGATTGTTTTGATCTCTTGCCTGCAGTTGCAAGCTTTCAGGGAGCCTCGAGAGCCTGAAATGCACCTCAGCTAACAGCAACAAAGCAGTTGGCGGTTTTGGTTAGGGAGCTTGTTGTCATGAGAACACAGTGCAGGGCGGGGAGGAAATGAGAAAGCTGCCTGGCTTCATTAGATGAAATAGCAGGAGGGTTTTATGTAGATATAACCAAGATTAATTGGATTTAAGTGATCTGCTGAAAATGTGACACTGTCAAGCAGAGTTATGAGCCTGCTGCTTTAAAGCTAACATGCTACTTTAATTAACATTCTACCTGTCAACATATAAAGCATGTAAACATCTTTTTATCTGAATTACACTTACCTAACAGGACACATTTCTGTTTCAAAGCTAATGCTCAAATAAAAACATGCACAAATGTGAAGTTTGTGGTTGAATTAACAGTTCAACGAATGGAATGCAACCCTGCATAGTTGTATAAAATGCAGATTGCTACCAGTTGGGAACCCACTAAGAGAAAGGAAAAAAAAACATATATTTGTTGCAAAAATGTTAAAGACCTGCCTAAGAGCCAGTGTTTGGTCTCTTTGGTTTGTATAATTTTGGTAGAACACAAAACAGTCATTCTTTTATATACTTTTACACATTGAATAATTTCTGTGCATAACTAAAAAGGCATCTTGCTTATTATGTAAGAACCACAAATATCTGAGGTTATATTTGTTTTACCTAAACTCTTACTATAAATTGTTCAAGGCAATCAGAGGGCAAACAAAACATATTTAAACTGCCAACTTTCATTTTCATCATTACTTTGAGCCTTCAGCTCTAAACTTGGTCAAAAACCCTTTGCCAAAACTTGAAAGCATCACACTCTTTTCATGTCACATTTCCTAGAGCCTCTGGTATTATATTTCCAATATAAAATATCACTGCCCCTCTAATAGCATCCATTTGAAGATATTGCCATATGCTCCGGCTGCCAATAGCTTGAGTCTTAAAGGACCCGGTTGGTGAATTTTCTTTCACTCTCGATAACAATAATCTAAACAGACTTTGGCCACTGAAGCAAATAAACAATTAACCTCCACAGTCAACCACATGCCCGTGCACTCCTATCTGTTCTGGTATCATACATTCATCATTCTCCCTCACCTCTTAATTACCTGGAGTCTACTTTTTTTATTCAGTGACAAACATGATTCAGCCCCTTGAATAATCTTTTGGATATCTACAGCTCTTTTACATGTAAAAATAAAAGGTAGATTTTCACCAAGACTTTGACATCCATAATCCTAATACCAAATGTTCCATGACATCTTTTCAAAGGTTTTTACTCATGTTAATTAGTTTGTTTTCAGTCATTTGAAGCCTGACAGGTGCTCTCATGTCATTTCTGATTAAAGAATTGGCAGGCACCTTGCAATGTGTAGAAACACTCAAATACATGTAGTGTGTGAATTTTATACAAGAGCACAAAGTAGTTTCTGTGGGTTGATTTTTTTTTTTTTTTATGCAAATAATTTAGATTTTTTTTTTTATTGTTTATTTTCACTGCACTGACTATTCCTTAATGCAGTAACAATCTGGGAACTGGTGACTTATCTCTTTGTTGCTAAAAAAGTTAAATACCCTTTTGTTGTGCAAATCTGGCAAACTTGGATGATCTATAATCTATTTTTAGTTCTTTATCAGTTTCAAGAAATGCTAAACAAAGTGAAAAGTCAGATTTAATGGTCACTGCTCACTAATTTCACTTTCACATGAGAAATTATAACATGCTCAGTTACAAAATACCTTATATGGCTTGACAGAGCTCTCCCTTTGATTTTGGCTTACCAACTGACTGAGTTATTAATGCTGAAACTCACAGAGGGCAGTGCTGCTGCTCGATCTTTGTAGGGGGGCTGATGACAAATCTGAAGGGAACACTGCTTTGAAATGTAGACTGTAATTATATGACCATTTTAATAGGTTATGTTTTTATTAAGCTCAAGTCATTTAAAGTGTGATAGTCTGGCTTTAGGAAAAACAATTCATATTTTAATAATAGGATATTAATTCATAAAACACTATTTATAAAATGTTCTTATTGCTACAAAAAAGTTTTTATAGGTTACATTTGTTTAATTATTTTTCCATAAATAAATTATTTAATTTGTAAAACAACAATTGAGCATTTGCAGACGAAGAGAAGTGTTTCTAAATTGCCTCAAGCCTGACTGATGCATATCCAAGTGAGCTGCCTGATTACAAGAACTTGCAGATATAACTGCAGATGCATGAGCTCCAGGGGTCTTTTGATTAGAGAATGCATTGAAGTCTAGGGAAATATTCTGTCATAGGCCTGCAAAAATAAATAAACATATAAATATACCTATACACAAATTCCATTTTCCCAGGCTGATATTTTTCACAGATTAAGCTTGATTTACAACTTCAAACACTTGAAACATTTGTGATCTTTCGTTTACAAACTCAATTTAATAAGCTTGCACACCACCTCTTCTTAATTCCATTGGTCGCACATGTTTTATCTGCTCCATCTCAGAGTCATTGTCACAAAGCAAATATTGATAATTAGTTGCAGGTGCAAACATGCCAATACAGTGCAGCAGGTGTGAGCAATTTGCTCTCTTTTTGTGTCAGACCAAAGCAGATCAGAGTTGTCTAAAACACAGCAAACATGACAGATACAAAAGAGATAGAGAGAAAGGAAGAAATTCAGTTGGCTCCGGATCTTAACATATGAAGTACAAATGGACTTCTTGAAACTGTAATGTTTCTTAGTGATCATCATAATGATGAGTTTAATCACAGGTGTGAACTTTATTGAAGTCTTTATGTGGTACCACAACTTGCTTAAGAGAACCATCCAATGCCAATTAGGTTTTGAAACAATAAACTCATTCATCAATGACATTAAGTATTTACAGAAGGGTATTGTTTGCTTTGATCCCAGTTTGTATGAGGTGGCCAAACATTACATACTGTATCTATGTCAGACATGTATGCATTTAAAACATCCACCCAAATGAAACTGAAAGCAGTTACATATCACTTTAATTCAAAGAGCAGTTTTTAACAGTGACAAGGTTTATTTTGCATTGTGTAGTAGTGCCCAGCAGCAGCAGGAAATTGTGTGTTGTCAAAGTGTGAGAAGCTTCTGCAACAGGGCAAGGAGGAAATTTCTTTGTGCCAGCTGCCAGGGTAATTAGTTCCTCACTGAATTATGCATCAGCAGAAGTGTCGAGCAGCGTTAGACTCAGGAAGATACAGAGAGAGTGGACAATGGAGTGCTGTCACACAAAACTTATGAAAGTTTATGTAATGGCAGCTAATTCTGGCATGTTGGAACATGAGCTGAAGGGATCATTAACAAAGTAAGATCTTAATTAAGTTTTTTTTATACTGCATCCTATATAGCAAGTAAAATACTCTACTGCAATTAGAACAAGCAGAACCCACAAGATGATTCATTAATGCCCAGTTCACACGGCAAGATTTTGTCCTGATTTCCCTCTTCCAACAATCTTAGATTGCCCGGATTGTTGGGATGACTCTTAGGTGATAATCTCAAGCAATATTCCTGCCATGTGGTATGTTAAGAGTGATCTGGTCCACTCGGAAGGACGTCGGGACCGCTCCGATCTAAAACCGGGGATATTCAACATGTTGGATTGTCTTGGCCCGATATCACAGCATATGTGGTGTTTCCCCGAGGACAAACAAGAACACAGCCTGTTGAATGTGACAGGTGGCCAATCAGAAAGTGCGGTGACATAATCACGGAAGGGATTCCAAAATGGCGCAACCTAAAGTCCGGTGGACATCGAAGATGGAGGACCGATTTGTTGATATGTGGCAACAACGCAACTATTTGTTCAACATTTTGTGTAGGGCATATCATAACCGAATGACAAGGAGAGACGTTGGACTGAAATTGCTATCGCAGTGGATGTACCCAGTAACTTTTCAATTCTTCTAAATCATCAGCCATGTTTGTTAACTCTAAATTCACGTATTGTACTGAGGGGTTTTATGGGATTTCCTCTCTGGAATCTAAATGTTCATGAGTGAAATTGGTTCGTGTGTGGTGTGTTGCTCCTGCCATGTGGCTAGACACCACACACTGTACGAACAAATCTGTTAAACCTAAGATTTTTTTATCGTCACGTGTGTGGTCTCTTAGGTTTTCAAATTCTTTCTGTGTGAACCAGGCATAACGTACAATGATCTTCGATTTCAGTGAAGTCTAGTTTCAAATGTACTAACTTTTGTATAAACTCAATACTGTTGACAATGGTATTCTGCACATCTAATAGTACATCTAAAAATAAAATAAAAAATACACTGAATCGAGAGCCTTTCTGGAAAAAGTGCAGTAAGTAATAGCATTTTTCTAATTAGATATCCTTTATAATTGTTGGGATTTTAAAGTAAAATAAATCCATCTAAAATACATCCATCTTAGCTGCTATTAATTTCATTGGCACAAGGGTTAAAAATATGAAGATTATGGATTACCCTGAGAAATTCTCATATTTGTAATATCTTTTCTTTTCTATCTTAAGTATATGGGAATATTACCATTTAAAGTTTTGATAGATCTTTGCTAGTGCTGTCAAGCATTTTTCTTGCAAATGATGATAGTATTAAACATGTTTAGCTTGCATTGGATAATTAAGACAGTTTTGAAATAATTCTTAAAAGCAAATGTTATGAGTTCTGCTGCATAGTTTCACCCAGTGGCTGGAGTGGCAGACATTAGAGTCAACTAGAACTTGCATTTGATTTCTTTTATGGATAATATACAATGTTGGTGTTTCTGTACAAATAAAAACTTGTTAATGGCGCATATTTCCAAACTCAGTTGCAGAGAGTTTGTATAACTGCATGATTATTTCATCATGTTCAACATTAAGAGAAAAGTTTTTTTTGTTTGTTTAGAAAATTCTCAGAAACACTCTTCTTGTTTCAGTGGACCTTAGGGGAATGTCAGTGTCCTGTTTGATTTATGGCTACTGTCAAGCAGCAAGAGTTTGTCTTAAACTGTAGTGAATGAGACGTAAAGTAAATACTCTTTGGACTACAGCCGGCATGTCAGCAGCAGAAAGTGTTTTGGTGGCAGTGTTACACAGTAATCGCAACATCACAAAGAACATGGGACAGTCATTTCTGTGTTAGATGCCTTCTGTAGCAGAGCAAACAAGTTTATTAAAAACAGATGTGGATGTTTTGCTGTGAATTTTTTAGAGCTGTTTTTTTTTACGTCAGGATTTTGTGACTCAGCATTGAGATTCTATTTTTTCCTCCTCTTTTTGGAGAGAATTTTTTTTTATCACAAAAGTAAAAATCAAGCAGTCTGAATCTGGAGCATTACTAAGAGCATGTTCTCCATAGGTTTATGTCATGTCCTGTCTGTACCAGCTGCCAGACTGTAAACTGTGAACATGCTGCACTGCCACTGTGTGAGTGTCAGTCATCTTGGACTGAGGTACACTGGAAATCACAGAGGAGTGAATAGGATCAGTCTCCCTTTGACAAAAAGCACAGATTGCATAAAGTCAGATACCACTGAGATCTAACCTTTAAGATTTTTTTTTTCACATGGCTTATTGGCTTATGTAAAAATTTACAGCCTTAAACGCATCACATCAAAAAAGAAAGAAAGAAAATTGATTGATTTTAAACAGAAGGGGCAACATTTTTTGCTTGCTGTTCCGTGTGATATTATAGATCTCTTTGCAGCTCTTTAATGTGTTTTCTGAAGACAAGAGTGAGATGACATAAAAACTCAGACAAGGTGCCAATACAGACTCTGTAAATGTATTTCAGTCACTATCAGCTTAGTTACTCATCAACATGCACAGAAAAGTGAGTAAAGTTTAGATTTCGAGTATGTCTTTTTATAAAAATCACAAAATGCCTCAATTAAAAAAAAAAATGTATACATATAAATATTTGATGAACCACATATTCTAGCAGGCAGATTTACATGCATCAGGCTACAAACAGTGAAGAACATATTCTGCATAAAAGAAACAACTTATAACCAAAAGAGCACAAGGCTAACATAATGCTTTGTTTGCCCCCAGAGGGTCACGCTTGTTGATCTAAGGCTAACTGAATTGGAGATTAGTATTAGTGTATTCATGATTTCATTTCCATGCATGCCCCCAATTTGAACACATTAAATATTTAAAGTGTCAATCCAAGATCTGAAAATGTTCCGTGTCAGTGATATTGAACATTTGAACTCTAGCTCGAGCTTAGTCAATATTCAATACTAATACACTAGCAAAACACTTGCCTCTATTTACAATCACCTGATAATATTACATAGAATGAATGTAAATCATATAGCTAGCTTATGATTGTACAGAACTCCATAAATGAATTATCAGAAATGAAAGTCTTCGGTATTGTCTCATATCTTTCAGAAGCCAATATTTCATTAATTTAATTTCAATAAAGACTACTTGATGTCAAATTATGTTCAATCCAGAATCTTTATGTTCATCATTCCCTAATATTCTTTGAATCACCTTTGTGCTTTACAGACTGCCATTCTTTTTAGAGATCATTTCTGTGAAATGTAATCAGTAATTCAGTTGTCTTCAAACTGTATTTAGTAAACCATGTCATTAAAAAAGCCTAAAAACATCACATGCTTTTTCTTTTTCACATATGACGTTGTTTGCAGTACAGTCTCTGATTTACATATTTAAATAAGTACATTTTTCTTGTATTAACTGGTTTCCAATAAAATGTTTGGTAGCTGTTTAAAAGTAAATAAATCAAAAATACAAATACCTGTAAATAATTTTAAAGCTATATGTTTGTGAAAATAGTTCAAATATACTGTTTTGTTTTCAAGAACTTTTACAATGCCAGCAACATGTTTTTTGAAAATGGTTGGGCCAGCAAACAATGGAAGAAATGCTTGTCTAACATGTTCGAGACCCAGTGACGATTGAGCTTTTAAAACCTACCATTTGCGAAGGTAAAACTGTTATGAATTTTTAGTTTGCATCGAAATAATTTGTCTAACTTTTAGGACAGTGCATGTTTTTGTTTCCAGGAGAACGTACGTAAGTGAGCAGAATGTGGAGGGTCCTCTGCCATCAGATATGGCTGGACCATTACTTGGATAATGTGCTTCAGCTGAAGCTGCTGTGTTGTGTCAAATAGTTAAAAAAAAAAGATAATCTAGTTGAAACCACCACCGTGTACTCGAGGAACCTGAACCTGAGCCAATGATATTGGCTGACATTTGAAAAGAATAATTTTCTTAAAGCAGGCGCAACATGCACACACACTCACACACATGGATGTCTGTCTCTTAACACTTCTTTGAAAAATACATTTAATAGACAACTAAATATCTAACCTCCAACCCCGTCCCCTAACTTATCCATAAATGAATTCTATCCCTAACTTAAAAGTGGTAATTCTTAAATAACCTCTTGTACCCAAAGAAATCACAATTTGGTGCATGAAGGTCACCATATGTCTAAAAGTGTAAGGCAAGTTTCGTTTTTGTTTGTTGGTGCTGATTTAGTTTTACATGTAACCTTGTTTTAACACATCTTTGCTCAATGTCCTTATACCTTCTTAAATTTTAAAATATGAGTTTGTAAAACCTTTTGATACAAAGCAAGTTAACCAGTTCTGCAGAAATCAGTGCAATGGTTTATTGGGTAATTTTGGTGTATGTGTGTGTGTGTGTTTCTATTCCTTGATTTCTGACTTCCATTTCAGCAACTTTTAGAAATTATATATCACTTCGAAGCAATAAAGCCATTTTTTGAAAAACTTTTATGTTGGACAATGATTGATAAGTCTGTGCTTGCAAAAGGCAATATGAATAAAATTATGTGACACTGAAAAAAAATGCTCTAAGTATACAGTACAGCCAATGAACACAAGAATGTAATCTCATTTCAACATATCATTTGTATTCTGCCCTATGAATCCAAGCTTAACCAATTCATTTAATCCCCATGGTTCTACGTTATAACAGGGCTCAGCAGGTGTAATCTTTGGCAGCCGTTAACCGCCATGAAGCTCTTTCCCAGTTACACACCGTGTAAACCAGATTACTTGATCATTTAGTTGTCATTGGGCAGGCAGCTTGGTTTCTACTGTGTGCTCCTGAAGAGATCTGATTCTGTAAAAATTTGCACTGGGACAAGGTCCCAGAAAGACCTGGATGCCAGTGTTAATCTCTACCTGGGCCTACAGCCCATCATTGTGGCCTATAATCTAGTTTGGTTGATGTTGTTATCTTTAGCTGACATGTTCAACCATTGGCTTCTACAGGGCAAGCCATGATAAGTTTCTCTTTACAGCTTTTTTCTGTTTTTTCAATTTTACCCCTATTTTGCCTCTTCTGTCTCGGTTTACATCTTCCTGGCAACATTCTTGGTCTTGGTGAATATATTTAGGTAAAAATAGTGGCAGAAAAAACATAAATCTGAAATGACTATGTTTGCTCATTAAAAACATTGCAGTTTTGAAACAAATCAAAACCTTTGTCTTGGTTTTCAAACTTCAGTAAGTTAATCACTTAAAAGTCAGGGATCTAAGAATGATGGTGGCAATTTGCCTCACCCAGATGTCTGTGACTCAGTACAGAGCCAAAGGTCAGAGTGTTATACTTTTAGTCTTTTCCTCCTTTCTCATCAGAGAAGGGATTCTCCATCATCAGCAGAGAGCCATTAAGGTGTCTCTTGTTTAATGGACTTGTCGGGAATCCAAAGACAGGCCAAAGATAGATGATAAATACTAAAAATGAAGATAGTTAGGTGAGGGAAGATGGTGTAGGAGAGTGGGCAGTTGTCCTGAGTCCACATTGATTCGCCTGTCAAATAGTGGAGTCTAATCTCTTCTCCAACAACAAATTACTTCCACATCATCATTTTCATCAAAAACAATACTAAGAGTATATGAAAGTGGATTATGCTCCATACTTGTTACCAAACATTTTAAAAGACTCAACACCTGATTGACAAATTGTGCACGACTAAGACACAAAGCCATCAAACTTTTGCAGGGATAAGTTTATAAATGAATAAAAACACACTTTCGCAAGTTACTCAACAGTCATACATGTTGCTATTCCTGTTACGCCATACCAACTCTCTACAAACATAGAAATGTTTTTTTTTACTTTATATGAAACAAGTTAATGATTCATTTGCAATATATTCTGCAGATGTGAAAAATTTTCAACATAATTGTCTTCATTTATGGTACAGAGGAACAAAATTACAATAATGTGCTGTGCCTGAAGACACCACTGGTCCTTACTGTAGTCAATTCATGCACAGAAATCCATAAAGTATGTTGGAAATGACATTGTTGTTGCAATAAGGTTTGCCCACTTCTTCCCTGCTGATCTTACTTGGGAACTCAGAGGCATTAGTATACATAGCTGCACAGCTCTGGTCTGCTCTGTCTACACACAGCAGCCTTTTGTGCATTTCAACAGGCCTTTCAATTTCATCTTCATTCACTCCTAGCTCATCTCTATTGAGACATGGCCACGCTGAATTTATATTTGATCATCTAAGAATCCATTACACCCTACTGCAAGAGATCAAATATATTTGATATAAGAGTACAAGCAAGATATCAAAGCTGCTTTGCTGCCACAATGCACAACACATGTTTTGCATATTTTAATTACTTATAATGTACACTTTTAATAACATATGAATAAGTTGTTTGAATGTCTTGTTCACCTTTATAGGTACTCATTGTACACAATGTAACCAAATCTAAAAGAGGTCATTCTGAATTATATCAAATGATGCAGTTTGAGAATGTGTACTCCAGTAGTTTTCCAGATATACAGTACTATCAGGCAATTCTGAAACACAGGCATGCACTCAATGTAAACAAAGCACGTTTAGCTGAATGCTTTACTCAACAAATCTGAATGTAAATACATACTGATTTATCAAAATTGTCAGACTTCTCACTCCCTAACAACTCTTTCATGAACGGTGCCTTTGTTGACTTATTTTCATTCACTTCAGCTGTTTCCGTAGGTAAACAAACGCACTTGATTGTTGGCAGTCCTTCACAAATTTTGATTTCATTTTTTAAAATTTAAGTAGACATTAACCATCAGTATGAGAAAATGAAAGAATTGATAAATTCATTTTTGACTGGCATTCATGACATTGTAATCAGTGCCTTTAAGTGTAATTTAACTGAGTACTGTTTTCAGTTTCAGGAGTTATGCTGGTGTAGATTCTCAGTCATCCAGGACATGGTAAATCCAAAAAAGGTTAAAAACAAAAGCAACTGGACTT
>JAOXNZ010000105.1:22740696-22759029 GCA_028566095.1 Kryptolebias brasiliensis
TTAATATGTCAACCCCCCCCCCCCCAAAAAAAAAAAAGATGATTGAAATAATTTTTTTTATTTGGCCAAAACATTTGTAGCATCTAAGCACTTAATTGCCATAATATTCAAATGTGATTTTCCAGGGTGACATTTGATCTGGGTATAATTTACAACAAGGCCACTGAGCTGTGGTTTCTTCCATGTAAAACAGCTCAATCTGAAATTCTTTATTGATAACCTCCACAGAAACTATGGAAACTACTGACATCAGTTTAGACAACCTATGCATAGAAAACTATGCTGTATGTTCCCTTCTCTTCCATTTTGAATGATCTTTTCCTTTGGGACTAATTATTAAATTCTTCACATTTTACCCTGTGTAATAAGTGTCCTCTTCCTAATCCTCAATCATGTGACATTTGGCGTAATTAATTCCAGTTGAGTTGTCTATTTCTGTCCTGGATAACGAAAGCAGGATGATGCAGTTTTATCACCTCTTGCTAACACCTCCTGCCTGGAAGGCAGAGCAGTAGGTTGGTAAAGAGAACACCAATGTTGTGAAAAGGTGACTCTGACAAGAACTGAGCCTGTGCTGCACAACCAGAAATATTTGGTCTTCAGTACTCCATGAATGCCATGAATGCTGATGCTTTAACAGAGATTTGTGCTGTTATATTGGGCTTTTGTTACCACACATGCTACAGTTCCACTCACCTTGCAAATTGTTTTAAATTACATTTTAATATTGAAAGGAGACAGGGTGTGAAGAGAAAAAACGATTGCAGATCAATATATAACTGTGGTTTAAGTCTTTGGCAGGTCAATTTCTTTCCTTTGTTGCATAAAATCAACAATCTCCTACTGAAATGAGAGACAAGTAAGAGCAAAAAGCGAAAATACCTAGCCAAAGTTCAAATGACAATAACTAAGTAATAACTAAGTTTAGTGTTGCGCCCATTTTGCTTGAATTAATTCAACCCATCTACATTTTCTGTAAAATAATAAAGCAACAAGAGAAATGAAGGGCAGACGAGAAAGAGAAATGGAGGGCAAAGAAAGAACATCCAGCTATCTGGAACTGCCGAGTTGTAATTTACTTGAGAGACGACAGGGAAGATACAAGCAGAAGCCCCAGACTGATAGCTTCTGGTTATGAGGGGAGTGGAACATCAGTTATCTGGTGCCTAAGTGACAGAACGTGTTGATTGTACACTGCACAGCCACAACTCTTCAAAGAGGAACGGCAGCTCTTAAATCAAAGAAAATTCCTGTCGTTTTTCTTTTGCCTTTCTTGGCAATCTATTTTTCCTTCATATTTCTTTGCACATATCCCACTGTGTCTGCTTGTTTCACACTTTATAAATGGTGAAATAAAAACGAGTGTTAGTGCACAATGTGTCTCAAGTGCATTCTTTCTACATACATATAATGAGTGTATACATAACCTTTCAGCCTTTTGGATGAGAAAGACTTTGCAAGACTTTTTTTGAGTGAGCACTTGACACAAGCAGCTGAGCTCTGATATCAAACAAAAGCCAGAGTTGCCCCAGCAGCTACGGAGCAGCAGGAAGCAGCTCCCAGGACTGAGGGCTTGAATTGGGCTGTCAGAACAGACTTGAAGGAGTAGCACTGGGCCGCAAGCAGCAATTATCAGACTGGCAGCTGCTGATAACTGCCACCAGACAAAACAGGGCCGTGAGATATTACCCCGCTCTGCTCAACTTTTTCTTTTCTTTTAATTTTCACATCCTCATCTCAGCAACACTTTAGCTCCTGCTCCTACTGCAGGCTAAATGAATGTACTTGCACTAATTTTATTTTTAAAATGCCATCACTGCACTAGGACAGTGTTAATCAAACATATTTAAGAGAGTGTAGATATTTTAAGGACAGCAGTTCTAGACAAAAATATACATCCAGGGAAAGTCAAAGAAGGTGGCATCTTTTCAAAAAGGTTTTCACAATAACATGTCGCAACTTCACATTTTAAAACCAGGGCTGAACAAAATTGTTCTTTCCTAATTTTTGCTTTAGTTTTTGGTAAACGTAAATTGACTGAAAGTGGAATTAAAATTCAGTGTGTAATTGAAAACAAAACAAGTTGCTAAAAGTACAAAGTTAGCAGGGTAACAAACCATGGTCTCTTGGATGACAGTGATGCACGTCTCTAGCTATCATCCAACATCATTATCATTATCTAACACTGACATTTTTTGCTTGTTGGTAGTATTTGTTGGATGTACATCTATAACTAATTAACATTTGGAGTCAATCAGATTCAGTTGAGCTGATTCTTGTTGTGGTTTGAGCTGAAAGTTATTAGCAGACCACATGAGATCTTTGTTTAAAACTTTGGCATGCCATGCAGAGGGCAACATGCACTCCAAGGAATGCTAGTTTAATTAAATAGGCAATAGTGAAATATTGGCAGACCCCTAAAATGTTCTTGAAAATAACTGGAATGCATGGACCAATACACACAAAGTACATCAGACAAAGAAGCCCAGAGAACAGACAATACAAACTCTACATGCACTCTGTCATGATTAGTGGGAGAAAGGTCCCTAAAGCAGGGAGATTCTGGATTCCAACAAATGCCACTGACTAAACTTAGACTCAAAGGAAAATCCAAAACTATAAACAACAAGACATGACATTAAAAAAGCAGGATCTGACAGTGGGGACATGAAATCAAGGGACATACTGTGTGGAGTATATCATAAAATTAAAAACAGGTGGGCTGATGAGTAACCAAGGTCAGGCAAGCAGAGGAAGAACAACAACCTCGATAAAATGAAACACAAAGTAAAGCTAATACAAACAGTATAACTAAACCAAAACCAATCAAAACAACAAGAAAGACAAAAACAAATACAAAATCTCAAATAACCAAACCTACAAACTATGACACATTCAGATTTTTAAATGTACAAATATATGATCTCTTTGCAGCAACAAAAAATAAAGCTTTTATAACACATGATTAAACTTTTGAAACATAAAATGGACACTTGAAAAACATTTACTGCTTTTCTTGAGATTTAGAATCCTAAATAAAAAAGAAAAATACAATCATTCTTGAAAAGAGTTGCTATACTTATAACACTAAAACAATATACATGCGTATATCTATTTGATTCTTGGTCCAGTTCATTTTAGTGTTTTTTTGTGCTTTGGAGCTTGAAACCCACACAGATTACTAATAATCAATCCATACTGAAAAGTTACACATTAGGACTTTAACCATTCACTTGTATTTTGCAACCATTTATAAGGATGCTGTGGAAAATTCTATAGCTTGGAGTGCCAGAAAAACCTGCAAACTAGCCCACATGTTTTTCCCGTTCCAAACCTTGGTTATATATTGTGTGAAACACCAGAAGGGCATGGAAAAAAAACAAAAAAAAAAAACTGTTTGTGTGACTGTGCATTCACATGTCTGTGTAGGAGAGTAAATAGAGCTAATGTGAAGCCTTAGTCAAAACACAGAAAAAGGATTATTCTGTGCAAACTATCATCTACCTGTAACCATTCAGTGTGAAGCAGATTTTTTTTCTTGTTTTCATAAGATTAATTGCACTCTCTTGAGCTACGGTGCTTTTATACTTGTAATAAAGGAATCAGCAGGTGATTTGTTGTTGAGAAATGTATCTTCTTCCAACTGAAAAGTCTACTTTTTTGTCAGACAGTTCAGAGAATGAAATACGTTAAAATATGTTCAAGCTCACAGTGCAACCTAACATTTACAGTGAAAACAAGGTTTCCAGCTTGACTTGAAACTAAAGTTACAGTATAAAGGACTTTCACTCATAGAACAGGAGTGCATCAATGAGTAGAATTTAGAAGCTTCATTTCATGTTTTTCTGAAAAGATATGACATAAAAAAGTAGTTTGCTGTTTAGCATATCTGCCTCACTCATTATAAAAAGATTTAGATTTACTGATTCATGTTATGTGTCAACTAATTAGCCTAAGTAGACATCTAATGCAACACAGAATTACTTCAGTATTTAAAAAACAAACAAACCAAAAAACACTTTCCTGCAATATGAATGTGTTTGTTTATTTTCAACTTAGGAATCATCAGTAAAAATATAATTTGTTTGGTGTCAATGGTAATTTGTTAAGTAAATTGTCTATTTACTGATAAAACAATTTATCAGTAGTACAAAAACATTGGAGGCTGTCACTGCACCATCATTTTATGATGATCATAAAAATGAGAATGGTATTTTAGAGGTTGCATTTAAGTCAAAAGTTAATTTAATCTTACATTTCTGATAATTTGCTCCATCAGGAAGAGTGATCAAATAACTAGGAAAATGTTTATTTTTTGTTTCTGTTTTACATCATTATGCAAATGCAATAAACACATTACTATTATTATTTTCTAGTGAGAAAACTCTAATCTTGATTTTGACAGGAAACACGCTTGCTTAGTTCTAAAAGGAAATTAAAAAATCTGGCTTTTCAGATTTTGATTTTTAGAAAGACTGTATAAACAAATAGTTATTTTAAAAAATAAAGTTATATTGGAATTAAGACCGTCCAGGGAAAAGCATGGTCGAACTCCATGGAGGCACTTTGTTAGTAATTACTAACAGCAATACAGCTGTGGTGAGGCTGTTGAGAATTAGGAACCAAATTCCTGATGAGGTCAGGTCCTCATTATAATTACATGTTTCACTAAAGTATACACAGCAAGAGCACAAAAACAGGAATCCTAATTAGTATACCAGCAATCATTAGTTGAGAACTTAAAAATCAGCAGGGATAGAATTACTCCTTCATTAAACCTTTGAACAAGTCAAATACCAGGAGTAAAATAAGAATGGGCTGGGTTGTTAAGGAGTTAACAGCAGGGACACCAGATGCACTCTTTTTCTTTTATCTGGCTTTAAATACATTTTTGCATTGCAGAGATGAAGAGTAACTGTGTTGTTTAAGCTAAATAAGAACATTTAGAACCAGATGTGTTACCAGACCAGTGTCTGCTGTACAACTTGCAGTTTACTGTTACAGATGGCTGATTATCATAGTCAGTCAGTGAATCACCTATCATCTGGAACCTCCTCCAAAAGGATATTTTTACTGTACTGGTTGTCTGCTTAAGTGGCAATGAGCTCCATCATAAAAATCTGATTGTCTCCCTTTCTAAGAGTAGATTAACTGAAAATGGACTGTCTAGCATGACTAAGAGCCACAGCCTCGCAGACAGACAAATCTAGTAGCTGCCAAAAAACAAAAGTATTTATTCTATTGATATTTAATTATGGGGCTTAAAAGGCACAATGACTATATCCATGAACAAACAGGAGGGATTATTTTCCCATTTCCTTTCCCCTGCTCAATATTCTTGGCCCACGGCTATGTGTAAATTTGGAAGTATTAGTGATTTAATCAGCTGGAAGACTCAAAACATTTTTAATTTACTTTTACTTCAGGGTTCACATGGGTTGCATGTATGTACATACAGAAGCATATATATATATATAACAATGTGACATGAAAAATAACTACTAAAAACCTTTCATCCTATAATAAAATGAAAAAAAAATCAACACACGTTCATACGTATAAACTAATATTTATGGACCTGAATGTTGATTACTTCAGCTAGTCCTTATGCCACATCTGATGTTCTCAAGTAGGTTTACTTCCGACTGAGGAGTGTTTTAAAATATGCTGTGTGTTTTTAAAGCAGATTGTCAGGTTATTTATATTCAGATCTAAAATGAAATGAAATGGATGTCTGTCGTGGTTCTCACTTGTTTACAAAGGCATTCATCTTTATGCCATCTGCACCGTCTCACTGGGAGAATATGGGGTTGACCTTTGACACATCATATGAGCACACTTCTCTGTGTTTCAAACTTCTAAAAGTACAAATGTTAGCTAAAATGTTATGCTGTTATTTTGCTGTGTTTGTTGCTCCACTTTTTCTAATATTCATGTCAGACAATTAAACTGTGACTATAAAGGAAAAAGTGTCTTTCTCTTTTATTTTTTTATGAACAACTTCAATACTATGCAATCTCTGAAACAAACAAACAAACCAAAGAATAAAAAATAAAGAACCAGTGGCAACTTTCCAGTGCTGAAGCTTGAGCTCCTCAACTTACCTCCCAGTGATTCAGAACTTTGAGCTTCCGAGTAAAGTTCTTCTAACGCAAGAAGCCAAAAGTTCGGAAACCTTTGCCTAATTAAAATTACTGGACATGTGTTTTAATTGTTGATTCTGGGAAAACAAGGGAACACAATATTGGCTCCTGACTTGTGAATATTATTGATGTATATATGTATAAAAAACATATAACATCCCCAACACCCACTCATTTTTATCTAAGTTACATTCTGACAAAGTTGACATGCCAGAATAAATTTCTGTTGTTTGGAGCAGTAAACATGCTGAGAATGCACAACTTACTGCTTTGTGTCTTGTAACTGATTGTTGTTGTAATAAATTCCCAAAAGATTTTTGATAAATATTAAATACAAGTGGATTCTTGTGTTTAGACTTCACTTCCAGTTCTCTTCTGCAAAAATCTTTTCAACACTGAAAGATTTTTATAATACTCTGCAGAACAGAGTGCTCACTTACATTGATGTTTAGAAATAATGAGCTGCTAAAATAAGACTTACAATTGTGCAGCACAGGCTAAAACAATAAGACTTTGCAAAAAAATAAAAGTACATGTTATATTATGAAAAGCGTAATTTAATCTTACTAAAGTAAGAGGGCTGAAATAATAGGGTAACTGGGTATATTTAAACATTTCATTATACAGCTTAATAGTTTAATCTTGATAAACAGCTGAGAATTATTTGCAGTATAGAAAATATTTTCTCCAGTCAATGTAATCAATGTTCAATTTATTTTTTTTCTAAAGCAAGAAAATTAAAACGGCATGAACACAAGATTTTTGGATAAGACTGACCAAGTCCCCTGTGAGATCATTGTCTTTTTCTCTGTTTTAGTCTCACTCTGGTGGATTGTTTTATGTTAGTAAAGATTGTGGTAAAATGTGGTAGGGGCATTTAAACACCGCTTTGTAACAAAAGTTCATAAAGTCACACATTTAAATAATTAATATTCAATTCAGAAATGTCATAGAAGGTACTGGAAATGGACCCAAATAAATTGAAACAGAGGCAGATGATGAAGCAATCAAACTGTCTTTTTTTCATTTTGAACTTGCTTATTAAAAACCCAAACAAACAACAAAAAGACCATACACTGCATGAAAAGCCAATGTCAGTGAGAATCTGAAAAGGGAGAATGGAAAACGAGGAACCTTATAAACAGTGTGAGTAAAGGTTCAATGTAAAACAGGTAAGATGATTACCAAAGTAAGGTCATGCGTACAGAAAGAAGACACAAGGCCAACAGCAGCAAATCAAAGAAGAAACTATGAAACAGAAAACCAAGACATTTTTATTAAACCCAACACAGAACCACAAAATACAAGAGAAGAAAAAAAACAGCTAAATCAAACTATTCAACAATATGTTCATGAATAAAACTCAATAGGAATTTTGAGACAAACCTACATTTAAGGTAAGGCAATATGAAAAAAACATCATCTGTGCATAAGTGGGAAAAAAAAGCTAAACATTTCAGCAATAATTTATTCTACTGCACTTTTTGACACAATAAATATATTAAGGTCTTTTCATAATGTTTATTCCCTCCTTTTGTTTTACTTCTTTTTAAATTCTTTTTTGAACAAGGTCAAACTAAAATAATGGCTTCTTAACAAAGTCCTAGATTGGAGTCTTCTGCCCTGCATGCTGGAGTTTTTTTTTTTTTACTTCCAGACACACCAGTTCCAAATGATAACATTACCTCCTCAGCATGGCTTCATAACCAGAAGAAGCCTGCTAATGACTCATTAATTTAAATCAGGTGTGTTGAAGCAGGGAAGCATGCAGAGCAGCGAGTTTCATGGAACAGGGCTGGAAAACACTGGTTGAGTATTTAGGTTAAATCATAAACAGAAAACCACAGTTTATACAGAGAGCTGATTGTTTACATTCTAGGTCAAGCAAAGCTCATGAACCTGTTTTTTTTTCTTTTACATTTTTAGCCCAAAAATTTCGTTTTTGGTTAACATTGGGACTGTTTGTGAAATTATGTTTATACAAGATCTTCATGACAGGATATTGGTGTATAATTCAACATTACCCTTTTTTTGGTTCACTTCCTACAGCTGCTGTTTCAATGTAAACATTAACACTTTTTTTTTTGACCTGTTAAAATATTTATTTTCAACGCTCCATTTTGTTTTAGTGTTTTTGATGCACAACATTTGTCAGGTCCATGTCTCAGATTGACAAATCAACTAAAAGGGGAGTAAATGATGAGTTCTACTGTACACACATGTCTACATTTTACTTCTTTGCATGTGATTCACAATAATTTCAAGTGCTAAGGGTGACAGTACTTTTTTTTGTGTGTGGGGGTGTGTGTGCACCCTGAAAACACCAATATACCCAGTGTAATACAAAATCATTCATAACAACAATGGATCTTCCAGGCTGAATATTTAGGTTTTGATAATCTGTTGATATTCTATAAGTTCTAGTCTTCAATATTTTTAAATTCCCTAAACCATAATGTAATTAGTGCCACATTTTGCTTGTAAAAGAAAAAAATAAAATAGAATAGAGGAACGACATAATCTCTGTAACGGTTAACACGACTGGCCACTATCTTGAGCTGCAAAACCTGCAGATAAAATTGGAGTCTAAACTCCCCTGACAGTAAAACCTGGTGAGATCAGGATTTCCAGAGCTTGCCTGAGCAGATGTTGCTATGGTGATCAGTGTTACGGGAGTTGAGGGTAGATTGTGACATCAGTTTTACACGCATGAACTCCTTGCAGGAGGGATTTTGTAGGAGGGTCTGTCTCTCTCAAAAGCTACAAAATCAGTTGTTCAAGAAATCATCTGTTTAATTTGAAATCTAAAGCAAGTTTTATATAATTACCCATAGATAACTATGCTCTGATCATACTGTTAGCACTCCTGCACCTTTTCTATGTATTTATTTTGAACTGTGCCACATTGCCGAGGCTCACTGCTGATCAGTGGAGTGCTACAAACTTTTCTCTACATGTGCTTAAAAATGTAATTTGTCAGAGTGAAATAGCTGAGTTGAAAATTGGCTTTTGAAAGCAAAAGTAGCCGTTTTGAAGCACCTTGAATGACTAATAACTTGCTAAACAACGAGCAACTTAAACCAACTTTTTTTATCAACAATTAGGCAACTTAATTAATTTATTTTTTTGCTGTCTAATATGTTAGAAGTATTAAGAACATGCATTGCGGTTAAATTCAAACATGATTTATCATTCTTGTGCAAATTAGGCTAAAAATAGGCTTTGGGTTGTTTTTATGTTTGCTTCTTTTCCTAAACTGTGTTTGAAACAGGAAGATTCTCAGCAAAAGCAATCTCTTTGTATCACTTTTACTGCAAAAGCTGTTTCACAGCAATAGTACTGTAGCTGTATGGGTGAAAATGTATTTAATAATCACCATATTCCTTAATTTTTATACCTACTTACCTTGCCTGAGGCTGTTTAAACCATATATTGCACATGAAAAAACTAAGAAGGTGAATTGGAAAAACCTCTTTACTGAAATACACACTGTACAACCAGGAATAAATAGGGTTTAAAGTCTAAAACTTACAAAACTAGAAATATGATGGCTTGATGGAGTATGATAGACAATACATTATTTGAAAATATAATTCAGATTGATCCATAAACGGAAATACAGTGAACCCATAATAAGAGTAACAAAAAATTTTTTCCCTATCTCTTATAGTTACTCACTAGTACAATTAGCCTAATTTAAGCACTGATGAAACACTGCAAAATTGAAAAAGCTCATAATTAGGTTTCTCTGTTCACAGTAACAAAAACTGTTGAATTTCAATTTATTAGATTAGAAGACAAGAAACACTTTCTTCACAATAATTATTCAAATATGAATCAATCAGTGACAGAATTAATTTGCAGTGCTTATCAGTCATTCAAATTTGGTTTTAACATGCATCAAACCAGGTGAAATCCAAGAATTTGTAATGATTGGTAATACCACTGACGCATGATGACTCATGGATTAAAGCAGCTAATCCTCATTATCCGTGACTGCAACAAAGGTAACAGGTTAAAATAAAATTTGATCAGTATCAAGTGTGAAACAGGCAAAAGCTGATGCTACTCTCAGATAAATAGATAGATAGATAGATGCACTGAAATTAAATTTTCAATGATAATTTCTTACAGTATATGCTGTAACAAGCTGAAATTGTTTGTTACAAGCTAACTGTTACCATGTCAAGAGGAGGGGAAAGTAAGCCAAAAGGAACCTTTGGTTTTGCATTAGTTTTACATGTGACCTGTGAATTAGCTTTAATGAAACTATTCTGTTTTCCATGGGTATATTTCTTTCATCTTTTGTGACATCATTAAAACAATGGCACTATCATATAGGAGAAGAATTATGTATTGAAAGCTGTACAATAATAATAATAATTTTTAGAAAATTGCATTAACCATTTGGCATGTCAGGGGTTTATCTGATCAGCCTACTTGTCTTTTAACATACTTGTTTTTTATTTGTCGGGCAATTTCATTAAACTATTACATACTGTATATTCACCTAAAAAGTAATAAGAGAGAAGACTTTGCAAAATACAAAAGGTAGTTGAATGAGAAGCAGCTGCATTTATCATTATTCAGAAACAATTTTTAAGGGCTGTTTCATCAAACCTTTGCATTTTGACCCAGAAATTTAAGTTCTTGAAATATTTTTTATTTTGAAAATCACACTGGTAAAACGGTCACAGTTGGGTGGAACTTGCATCTAAACTTTTGTGACTGGTTGAGCAATTCTTCTCTTTCATGTCCCCATTTTGCCTCAGTCATCCTGTGTTCAGTCTCCCTATAAGCTTGTAATTGTTTTGGTTTTTTTAACAATGAATTTTGCCACATGAGTGGAATTTTGCCACACTAGAATGAGATACCTGAACCATCTCAGCTGACACTTTTCAGTGTGACAGCTTTCTCTGTGCTCTCCCCGGATGAAAAACCTCACCTTATCTGTAAGTCTGAGCCAGGACATCTAACGGAGGATGGTCATTTCAGCCACTTGAATTTGGGATCTCATGTTTATGGTCATGATGTTCATGACCAGTGAGACCCTCACTGGTCCACCCAATCAATCAAGAGATTTTCTTTTCAGTTGGTCTCCTCCTTCACAACAACAGACCAGAACAACAATCTCATTACTGAAAATAGGCCCTAATCCATCTACTGCACCATAATTTGTGTACAAGATACTTGAACTCCTTCACTTGAGGCAAATGGTCCCCACCAACCAAATCTCAGAGACCCCCCGAAAAGGAATATATGCAAAACACTTTCCACTCACCTTTTCATTTTTTAACAGTTATCCTTCACGCTCTCTGGAATTTAAGGGCTCTACGCAGTATCTCGCTGTTTTAAGACTGTGGTCTACTGGACAGAGATCTTTGAGGTTGTTCCTGGAGTCTGCTGCTCCCAGTTTAGGGTTCACAACTCTGAGTACTTCCACTACAATCACAACTTTGCTGTTGGCTCTAATGGCCTTTACTGAGACTAAGGAGAAAACAAAAAGAGGGGAATGACCTAAAGGAAAAAGTCAAAAGCAAACCGTAATTTGTTTTTGCTTCTTTTTTTTTTTTTAAATTCCTACATATTTAGAATTGCAATATCAGTAAAGTGAAGTGGTACATTTTATAAAAAATGTTCCAGTTTCAGAATACATTAGTTGCTAGCATATTTTTAGCATGCCCCAATTTTGCTTTAATGACAGCAGCACTCGAGAATGCAAAAGCTTCTTGAGTCTGTTAGAAACCTGGATATCCATGTTATCCCAGCATGATCTGACAATGTTCCAAAGAGCCTCTTGTGATACCAGCACCACTTGGCTTTCTTAGTCTTCAACTGTCTCCATAAATATTCAGTAGAGATGAGGTCAGGTTACTATGTAGAAAGGTCCATGACAGTCACCAATCCTGACAGCTGTCTGTGCATCCTGTTGCAAATACTCTTACTCCTAAAGCAACTTTTACAATTTTAGCTTCTTAAAGGGATTAGATTTTTTTTTTCTCTCAGCTCTTTTACGAGTCCTTGTAAATCTCGATCATATATATTTGGTCATTTAATTATTTTATTGTTTCAAATCTCAGTTTTACTTGTTTACATATATACAAATATATTAGTGCTACAATAAGTTTTACCTTCTCAAATTACCTTTTCAGTTATTCATAAAAAATTCTCTGACCTACTCAAGGTTTGTGTTTTCTTGTGTGGATAACATTTGAAACAAGGGAATGTATTTGTTGCAGCAAATATTTTTTTCTGTCTATTCATTCACTGGCATTCTACAAAATATTAAGCAAACAGCAAATTGTGCAACAATGTATTTCCTGTGCTGAAGAGGACTAAATCTGTTTTAAAAAGAATATGAAAAATAATAAATATTATGAATTCCTCAAAAAACAGTTTGTGATGATTAGAACACCTAGGGCCCTGCCCTTGCCTCCACCAAGCTTGCACTGCATTCAACCTTGACTTTTCTTCCCTGAGGTGGTGGCCCCATGTGGTAGTTGTTCCTGTTGTTCTTTTGGGTTTGGTCTAGGCAAGCTCCGGAAGCTAACACTTAACCACCAGGTGCTCATTGGCGGGTTTGGGCTTAGTATTCTGTCTAAATGGTCTTTCTTTGTTATCAAGGTTTGACTGAAATGGGTTTCCTCCTGGTGGCACAGCGGCGTAGTGGTTAGAGCTGTCGCCTCCCAGCAAGAAGGTTGTAGGATTGCATCCCGGCCTGGGGCCTTTCTGGGTGGAGTTTGCATGTTCTCCCTGTGCACACGTGGGTTTACTCCGGGTACTCTGGTTTCCTCTGCAATGGAGTTTTAACCTGTCCAGGGTGTCCCCCGCCTCTAGCACAGTGACTGCTGGAGATGGGCACCAGCTACCCGCGACCCAGAATGGAAAAACAGGTAAAGAAAATGGATGGATGGGTTTCCTCCTTTGGGTGGCTGGGATCTCTTCTCTGTCCTAGGAACACCTTGAGATGAGCTGGAGAGTGTTGTTGGGAGATAAATGTTTAGATTTCCCTCTTGAAGCAGTTGCCTTCGAGACGTGGCCACTGAAAAGTAGAAGAAAATGGTTGGATGGCTGGATTTGAAAGTAAAGAAATGTGAGCAGGCTTTTACTAAAGACTGTTTTAACTGCAGGAGTTGTATTTTAATATGTAATACAGAAACTATTCTGCATAATCTTTTTATTAAAATACATTTCTTACCGTTCAGCATAAAAATATTTGTATGCTAAACATGATTTATTGAATGTTTATGATGCATTTACTCTCACTCATGGAATATTAAAGCAATTACCTTTTGATGTTATAAAAAATGAGATTTAGTTTACACATGGTTCAGATTCTGGTATTAATTAGTGTCCCCACATCAGCAGTTGTAAATGAATATAGATGCTCATTAAATGAACAAAAAGCTACATAATTAAAATACAGTTGTTAGATTTTCACTGGTAAAGCTAAAGCCCCTGCTGGTATTGAACACCTAACTCAGAGCTTGGTAATACGTCTCTTTGATAAGTGTATATCAAGATTAATATTTGTGATATTACTGGGTGACTTTGGTTTTGCATACTTGCCAGCTGGTTTCAGCTCTGTGGCTTTTGCTGCAAAAAAGATTGGAAAAGTTGCATAAAATAAACAGAAATCATACAATGTGGAACAGAGCAGACTATTTTTTTGTTGAACTTTTAAACACTTATGATTGAATGCAACTATGGAGTACAGTAATAAGCTGTCAAAAATAATGTTTTATAGTAATATTTTGCTAACAGATGACTAATGATGAGCTCACAAACATGCATACACAGATGCAGCCTGCCTTTCGTGACACTGGGCAATATGCAAAAATTAAGTGTTTGCATGTTAAATCCATTTAGACAAAAGTAATTTCCTTTTTTTTAATTAACCCAGGATTGTTTCAACATTCTAATTCTTCCATTTACTTCTTCCGGCAGTGTCATCTCTTGTCCTTCATAAACCATTACAGCTGTGTAACGGGACATGTCTGCTAACCTCAAGGAATTCACTAAGTGGTATCTGCACTGGAGGGATGTATTTGGAGCAATTTCATGTAGTGGACTGTGTCAAGGGAAAAGGCAAAGCTTTTTACACATAAAATGTCTTTCTCCACAGGGAAGGAAGATACAGAGAAACAAGCAGCCAATTTCAAAGTGAACCCTTGATTTCCTTGGAAGTGAAAGATGGAAAGGCTGTGTAAGAAATAAAACTTTTTGCACAGATGCAATTAAAATTTTATCCACTATTTGTATGTTTTGGAGATGTTCACAGTTATGTAATTTTAATATTGCTATCAGAGACATAGGAAATCAGAATAATTTGTTGTAAACTAATATGTGTCCATGTCATTCAGACTCATGTTGAAACTGTCAATTCCTGATGACATTTCTCAGACAGACACAAATAAAGTTTTTCATTATGCGCCCTAAATAGCTGCTCTTCTCACTGTTTATCCAGAAGACAAATGGTGATGAACAGATGACCACTGCCACATGGACATTTATCAATAGATCCTACTGACACCTTCACCCCAGGCATCTTTTATGCTGTGGGAATAATAGGCCACAGATGACTAAACTGACAAATCAATCAACAGCTTAGAATGACATTTTGTTTTTCCGGTTCCCTTGTCAGCCTATTCACCGATCTCATCTGTTCAATGTTCATTCGCTCTCACCCCACATCCTACAGATGGCCAACAAGCCAAAGAATATTGAGGTTCTGTGACAGATCTCATCTACCCTTGTTTTCTATTCTTCCTGTATTGACACAACATACAAAAATGGCCTTTGCCTGCTCGACCCCCCCCCCCCCACTTTCTCTCTTCTCTATTTCTTCTCCACTTGCTTTCAGTGAGGCCTAATTACATGGTGGACAGAGTAATCAATACAGGAGAGAGTCAAAGTCCCCCAGCCAGCAGCATGAGGACCCTCTAACTCCCATCAGTCGACCCTTCTCATAGTTACACTTACACACATCTAAGCCATCTTGACTTCCTGCAGACATTAAACCCAGCTTTGTCTATTCCCATAGTGGACTGCATGCTGCATGAACACAGGACATGCACTTTAATTTTCTCATTTACTCGTGGGCACAGAAAATATATGTCTCCCTTAAGGAATAGTTTGGTTAGTTTTGAAGAAATGTTCTTTCTTCAAACAGTTATTGTTAGTTAGTACCTTATCAGTTGTGAAATCAGTCATAGAGCACAAGTATGAAAAAAAGGACAGGAAGTCTTCCTCCAGGCTAGGCTAATAGCTAGCCAAAAAAGGGACTGTTTTATATTATTTTCCAGACCTATAAAACACTACTTTCTTAATGTCATACTGCTGTGAAAAAACACTACATTAGCTAAGATAAAACTACTACACTTTTGCAGGACGTGGTTTAAGTTTGTCACTATTAATGCAGCCAAACAAGTTAATTTGGCTAGCCATTAGCCTGGCTTGGAGGAAGATTTCTGCCCTTTGATTCATACTCCAGGTTGTGTGAATGATGTCATGTCTGAAAATCAGTGTTGCCAACTCCTCAGTAAGGAAAGTAGCTACTGGCTGTCCCAAAAGTCACTAGAAGTTGCTAAATGACATCATCACCTAATTGGCTAAATTGACCAGAAAGAATAAAGTCATTAGAGAGACAAAAAGTGATTAAAAATCAGCCTAAACATGTTTAGAACTCCAAATGAACTTTCTTCTGTCAATTCCTGTTGTTTTTATTGCCACAATTCCAACTTCCTCCTTTATGGTCCAACAAAAGTTATCTAAAGGAGACAATTAGAAACAGAGAGTCTCCAAAAGACTCCAAAATCACACACACAAAAAGAAGTAGCTAGAAAAAATTGTTAGAGGGGTCTGAAAACTTGGTAAATATTACAAATATATTACAAGTTGGCAGCACTTCTGACCATAATAATAATAATAATAATAATACCATAGGGTTGATAACCATTTGACAGACCATCACCTCAAAATGGCCAGATTATCCCTTGAAGGGAAAAAAAAAATAAAAAAGGGAAAAAACCGTGCTTCCTGCCTGTTGCTGATTTGTTGTGGGAAATGGTTCAACCCAAATTATTATAAGCCTCATTTATTTTGGATGTCATGCACACTGATACATCCTGTGTTGGCCGTCTCATTGCTGGAATAGTGTATCAAATGACTAATATATTTAGGGGCTCAAAAAAGCAAACAAACAATGGAGCCATGTTACAAAGCTGCAGTTCACATACAGCCATATAGAATGACCAGATTCCCATAAGTTACTATTTTGAAAGTGAGTAAAAAATCATTTTTATGTGCTGAATAAAGTTTTGTTTAGCATTTGCATCACAAAACACTCCAGATGTTTTGTATAGGTTCAAAAAACATCTGCTTGGAAGACTGAAAACCAAGGGGTACAAATCTAAAACAATGAAATTGGTTTGGGCCAAAATTTTTTATTGTCGAGTATGGGAAACATTTATTGGATTGCACTAGACTTCAACAAGCTGCAGGGGTGTTGCAGTCTCACTCTTTTCTCATTTTATAATTACACAATGGGATTGGCTATTCATCAGAGAGTGTACAGAAACTATTCATAATTTATTAAAAACAGCAATCATTGTATATCAGTTGTACAGAGAATTTTTAGTAAACTGGGACAAATAAGTAGGTTGGTTCATCAGAGGAAAACCAGCTGTATCTCCAACAGAACAATTTCAAACCAACTGCTTCCTAAAAAGGCAAACTTTGCTTTGCTGAAAAGCCCACTGCCTAATCCATCCATTGGCTTATGTAAACAGTGTTTGGTGGTCATTGCTTTAATTTTATTAAAATACACCAGATATCTTGGCAATCAATACCAAAGCACATTGGTCAGCTTGTACTTGTTTTCAGAATTCTCATTTTAAAGCAGACAAAGTGAGCACCTGTAGTTTACCAACAAATCCAATCTTAGCGCTATTAACGTCTGTTAAAAGACAGAGACAAATATTTGACCTTTTGTCAGGGTTTCTTGTTTGTGCTATTGGCAGCCTCAGGGAAAACTAAGAATAAATGGCTAATTAAGCCCCCTCATTGGGGAATTTAATGATTCGGAGAATTAGGAAATCCCCTGATCTTCAAAATCTTTGCTAGTGTACAAATCAGTAACTGATAAAATACTGAAAATGAATGTTCTCAAACACAGGCACACCTTCCTTTTTTATGATCTGTAAATTAGGCAAATGTTTTATAGCAGTGCTACAGAATTGCAATGATTACTATTAATCCAGTTTTTGCAGGTTTCCTCCCTGATCAAATTACTGCAATTCATCAATGTCTATTTTTTATCTATTTTTAACCAGAGTGATTCAAGCTCCTCATCTGAGTGAATCACTGCTGATAATGAAACCTCTCCCTTCTCATTTGGCTCCTTCCAGCCCTATCTTTGTTCCAAGCACGTCTTGAAGGCTGAACATGGTTGTACTGACACTACAGGATGAGAAGAGAGCAAAAAGCCAGGGCTAATTAAAGTAGGCAAGCTTCAGCAGCCTTGTCTAACCCTTATTGACCTTTATCAAAACACTGGCATTCATGGCCAGCAAATGCAGGCACATTCCTCTGAATGCAGCACAGCTGAAGAGGTAAACAAACACAGCCTCATTAGATTGCACCGGGGATCATCTCATCACCCCTGTTAATCTTATGAATCTTAACCTGCTCCCCCCCTCCCCACACACACACATGTCCACTGGAGATTTCAATATGTGCATGGGTTAATGAAAGCATCACTGATGTTAGGAGATTACAAGTCACATTTCATATCAATATAATATTAATTTATTAACTGTATTTCTTCATCTCTTCATTGGCAGGGCATCCCTTATGTCCAATATAAATTTATTGCAATGATCTTCTAAACTGTTGGCAGAAAACTAATAATGATTTAGGTGGGGCTTACTGATACAATACTGGAGTCTCAAATGCAGCACAAATATCAAACTAGCAACTAATCAGAAGCCCTTTCCATGGTATCTGAACACACTACAACATAGGTCATCAACATAATTTGCTCAACAGACAAAATGTTTCTTAGCCAACAGTGTGGGGAGACAGCTATTAATTATCTTTTAATAACTACTCCCAGTCTGTTTTATTTTGTGATTTCGTTTTGGCACAGAATAATTTTATTTGAAATTCTTTATTACTATTCAAAGGTCTC
>JAOXNZ010000105.1:22783215-22806532 GCA_028566095.1 Kryptolebias brasiliensis
TTTTTATTATTATATAAATATAATAATAAAAACAATTTTGAGAATCTATCTCTGGCTGCAGACATTTAGTGGGGTTGGCTATGATGTTTAATGGGACAAATACTTTCTTGGGAGTAGATTAATAACCTTTGAAAGTCACTTTTACAAAATGATTGAAAGACTGATTGGATAAATTATTTTGTGAATTTCAAGGGGCAAAATGACAAAGAGTGGCATCTTGAACTCATTTTATACTCAGAAATGTGCATCTGTTCTCTCATTTCATTTATTTTCAGTACAGCCCCACCTTACTGACCTGATTACAAGCAGCAAGCAATCTGTGTGTTGCACTGATCACGCCTCTCTCCTTGCATTGTTTCCAAACTGCATGGTGGATTTATGTAAAATCTACAATCAGAGAATATTTGCCCAGATTGTTTACCAATCGCTTCTTTTCAAGAGCATTAGAAATAATTATTCCTGAGAGGAGAAACTGTGTTGCATCCTCGCATTTCTTTATTGTCACATATAAACTAGAATAGTCTGGCCATGGTGGATCTGTAAAAACATTACTGTCAGTTTAATTTACAAATTTATTGTATTAGTCATTAACCCTCAAATCCAGCATGAGCTAAAGCAACTTGAAACATAATTTATACTTCTTACCTTTTACTTTGCTGCTGTGTGGTACGGAGCAGGTAGTGTACAGAGAGACAAACAAACAAACAAAAATAACCAATAACTTCTACTGTTGAAAAGGATTGATTTTAAAAAGAAACAAATTGGTATTAAACATGAGACTTGTTGGTGCAGCCAAAATATATACTAAAAATTTCACATTGTTTAGAAGAACTGTAGTTTCCTCTGTGGAGCCTTTTATGTATAATCCTAAATTGATTTGTTACTACAAAAAATGTAATTATATAAAGCTTTAAACTTGTTAAGCTGAATTTTAATGATGGATAGCGTGAATTGTACCAAAGCATGTAACACCCAAGTGGTTCTTTTTTTGGCCAAAGATGTTTAGAGAAAAAGAAGTTAAACTAAAAAGGAAAAAAAATATCTTCTGCTAGCTCTTTATTCTGATCATGTATTTCTAAAACTAAACTAAACAAAAAAAAAAACAGCACCACCAAAAAAAACAAGCTTGAAATAGCTGAAGCATGTTTTCATTGCATTCAGTTTAGTTTGGCAGTAAAAATATTGCAGAATTTTCTTGACATTTGCCTTTTGTTTTAGCAAAACCATTGTTCCTATAAGCAGAACTTGTTGCACAAACAATGTCTTGTTGTTGCTTGCTTTTATCTTGTCTGATCATCCTGAACTGCACTGAGAAGCAAAAACTGCTACGTAGAATATTTGCAAAAAAGTTTCAAATCACAGTTGTGATTAAAGCTACGTTTTTATTTACCAGGACACATCACAAATAAATCAACCATTTTGGAATAAAAACTAAATTTTATTACAAACACTTCAAAAAGTGTGCACTCATCTTTTGGATGTAAAGTAAATCTAATGTCCATGCATGGATTTGGTTATAAAGTACATTGAAGTTTTAAAACTTATCCTTCCATTAAATAATTTAAAAACTGTTTTGTTACTTTGATCAGATGAAAGGATTAGAGGATTTGCTAGCAGACCTGTCAACTCTTCTGCGAGCATGCACATTGCATGACGATGCACACGACCACACACAGGCACACACAAATCCCTCTGATCGGTAAAACAATTATTTAAATGCACTGCACTATGGTTAGGAAGTTCCCCGAATCTGTCCTTTTGTTTCTCATTAGAGAAATAACATAGAGGCATTGAACAGCTCCATATTTTATCCTGATAAAATGGCAGAATGTTGTTTATTTTCATCATAGACTGTCCAACCATAAATCACTGTAGGTGAAAAAGTAGGGCAGATCTCAGCTATGACTTTTATTTGCCATTTTGTGTTATTATTATAACTACTACTTATATCAGGCAATTCACTAAGTAGATTGCATTGACTGGATTACTATGAACTGTATTTTATAGCATGGCTTCAAAGACTATGTGAAGAAATGCACTGATTCAAAACTGATTTCACTAATTACAAATTACAAAAAAGTAACAGAATTTACAGTCTGTAACAAAGGTGCCAATGCATGATGACAAACTAAGACTATCACCAACAAAAATTGTCACACTAAATTTATTTTTTGAGGAAGGTGTGGACTGCAACATAATTTCATAGCCTAATGCTAAATTGTTGTTTTTTATAACCCTACTTTAGTGTTTCAGATGGTTTTTTTTTTCTCAGCAAGTCAAAAAAGTAAAGCAATTGTTTTAGAATATTCAGTGCAAAAAATGGCAAATAACACAATATGCTCTTGACACCCAACTCCCTTCCTTTAGTCTCACTTGTCACAGAATCTAATTTAAGAATGTCACTAAATCAAACTGACAAACACAACTATGTTATCCAAGTTATTTGGGTAGAATTATTTTATTTTTTTTGTCTTTGATTTTTCTTATTGTAATTTAGCAACAGAGCATCTAAGTAGCATTATCAGTGAAGTATTTTAGCTAACATATTTAGTTTCAGGCTCCTAGCATTGTCATTCTTATTGTCATTCTACTCTAATTTTTTATGCCATTTTGCTTGATATAATTGGTTACTAAAAAGTGAATATGCAAAAGCCATTAGTTATATTTTTATTTGTTTAGTGCCTTGAATTTTCATTTGTGGTTATGCAAACGCCAAATTTCAGAGAGATCATCACAAAAAGTGACTACACAAAACTGTATACCCAGAGAGAGCAAAAATCAGCTTCCTGATCCACCTCACCAAGATTTACAGCCATAAAATTCCATTGAATGAGTGCAATTAAATCCAAAAGAAAAGGTGATTACAGCTAAAGGAGTTGGCTTATCAGTCAGCATAGGACAGCTACAAACAATTGGGGATCCCACAGACAAATGACAACTATGAAGCGGCTGCAAGGAAGTCAGCTCAACCATGTGCCAAAAAAGTGTAGACAAAGATCTTCTAGGTGTGTCCTGGAGTGTCTGGCATCAAGATGTTAGTAATAGATCCTAGTGCCCTTGAAGTTGGAAATTTTAGACAGGGCTTCGTTTTTGCAGATTGTTTCCAATCCTGTCAGATTACTATCTTGATTTGACAACCTACCAAAATGATAAGTTTGTTGGCTGTGTAATCACCTGGGACACTTTGTCATGTTCTTTCATCTACTTCTGAACTGATTTTAATTGGTCCACTGGGGTAAAATGTTTCTGTAGGGAATTGGTGTTGGCTTGTGGGAAGTGTGAATGGTCTGCAAAGAGGTTTAAATAAGGTTTTGGACTGTTGGGGACCAGTTCACAGTCCTTGTAACTATTTGAGGAAGTTTGCCTCTTTTCATTTTGTTTTCAAATTGGTGGTGGCTGTTTGGTTTCTTTATAACTATGTTCCTCAGAGTAAGCACTTGGTTCAACAGGAAGTGATGTAAAGGGATGTGATTAGATCTCACATACATTGACTGGCTGAGCAAATCGAACTCCTTCCATCACCCGCATTTTTAAACTTCATTTAAAGTTTAAAGTAGAAACTATTTAACTATCACCAATATTTGTTATGATGAGCTCCTTAAATGTAATGTATGCAGCACAAAGTAGACTGATCTATCAAATGACTCTTTGCCTCCACGCTTTCCTTCTTTTACCTTTTTCTTTTAAACTCTGCTTTAAAAGTTAGACCTCCAACGTACAACTATGGCATCCCTCACCACTGTTGTTTGTTAATGTCAGATGCATAAGTGATGTGACCACTTTAACTGTTGGTTGAGTGTTGGACAATCTCAGCGTTCCCCAGGTGGTGCAAAAGCAAACACATAGGTCCTTTATAACTTCTTCATAATAGGATCAGCAGTCCTTATAACTCTCAGAGTACTTATAACTGTCTAGTTCTAAAGCCCCTAAGCAGGTAATAAAGTAACAACCATGTCATTTTTAGAAAACAAGTTTTCTCAGCAGGATATTGTATTGTAACAATATATGAAGTGTTACTCTGTTTTAATATACAAAACCAGAGGCCATATTATTCTATGCAGACAGTTGCATGGTAGAATTTGGAATTAGTAAAGGATTCAAAAATAATCAACTTGACCAGTGAACAGCATGTGGGAATGATATAAAAAATAAATGTATTCAATAAGAATTTAATTTAAAAAGCAATTATATGCTGTAATTTCTCTGCCAAGGCAGAGAATGAGGATAAGAAGGAACACAGTAAATTTCATTGCTGATCATGATCACTTTTTTTAAAATTGCAAGATGAGGCACTTGCCTTAGCAGAGCATGGCACACTCTGAGTGCTCTTTAAGATTTGAGTTGATTTATAAGTACAGCGCTGCGTGAATACTTGATTTAACTATTCAGTATTCAAGAGCATTTCCCTTGTTCACATATGAATTAAACTGCTGTGAGATATAGCGTGTGAGAAAATGAATTATTAATGTGAATGATGGCTCTCTTTCAAGCATGTCTGTCATCATGTCACAAACCATGTGACTGTACTGCATCTCTGAACGTGTCATTCTGTCCACAGGCCTCCAGCAGCTTCACTCAGACAAAAGCAGATTAATAGTATACTGCTGTCTCTGAGTCCAAAGACAGATATTGGGATCAAAAGATTAGAGGGATTTTCATGGAGGATTTTTGCCTTGTTTAAATACATTTGCTCCTGACTGTCAAAGGGTGTTTGTGAAATTCATTGACACCAAACTCTTCCTTTAACAGGATCTGTCCCATGCATAGCACAAATAAAACACATCTGAATATCCACATTGTGTTGACACACACATAAACACTCAAATTGAAATTAGATGACACAATTCTTTATTTAGTAGTTAAATGTTAAATCTCAATTACTGCTAGAAACATGGGATCTGTAAGAATTCCGAGTTTGAACAGTTCTTTTATCGTCATCAAACAAAGATGATGTCCTTATTTCTCTCTGTTTTGTGTATGTAAAACTAGTTTTCAGTTGGCATAATTAGTGTGTAGTTTGGTCTTCTGTAAACAAGTATAAATTATTGCTGAAAAATTCTTCAGTTACTTGGCAGCAGATTATTTTTACATTGAACATGAGTAACGTTGATGCTTTCGATTGAGCATGAAGCTCATGAGAGTTATCTTAAATACAAAAAAAAGAAAAAGTCATGAGTTGAGAAGCATAAATTAAAAGGTATAATACTAATAGTTGAGAAAAAAAATCACCTTCCAGAGCAGTTTGTGTGGCTTTAAAAACACTGTGATTTTGTTAGTGTGTAAAGGTTGCACAAGTAAACAGCCTTGACTACAATTCTGTCAGTTTGTGAGATAATAATTTGAGTTTATTCATTCTACACAACAACAACAAACATTTTGTTTTATAAGCTTTGTTCCTAATTCAAGTTTAAAGTTCTGTTATTACATAACTCAAACATTAACTCCTGTTAAACCAGAAGGATTGTATAGTTTAGTTGGAACTTTTTACTTTTTTTATTCATAATGGAAGAGGAAGTGGATTAATGTTAACAGTACTTAGAGCTTAGCTGTATTTAATGCTCACTTGTGCTTTATTAATGTTCCTTTTTTTACTTAAGCTGAAGAGGCACTCCTCAGATAGGGATTTGTCATACGTCAGCAGTGGGAGATGTGGCATCGAGGTTTCTTAAGCAACTGCTGTGCACATTTATTTACATTAAGAAAATAGCTTCCACCTCAAACCATATACCAAGTTACAAATATGCTGAGCCAATACTTACCAATCTGCAGTGTGTACAGATTTTTTAATGCTTTTTCCACTTCTAATATTACTGCATCACACAAAAAAGATTGACTTTACAATGGTAATACTATCCTAGATATCGTCAATCCTGGGATTAAGGTTATTAGAAACTCTGTATAAGCTGCTCTGATTATCCTGTTGGATCATTCCAACCCATAAGATGTAAGAGAATGGGGAGTGCATCTGCTCTCACAATCCTTGCCAATAGGTCTGTCTCTTTGAAGAAACCTGGATCAAAATACAATGTCCAAACCAGCTGTCCTGACATTCCCAGAGTAGTCTTTTAATGAAGCACTTAACTCAAAAATGCTAACACTGTTTTAGTAAAATGTAAATATAAACATGTATTTTTTAAGGAATGTGTAAATGTGTGGCCATCAATTTAGTTTTTACATCAATGTGGCTACACCTATTAGAAATTAATTTATTAGCTCACTTAAAAAAATGTGATGTACATTTGGAGATTGCTGTTTTTCACCATCTGGCTACCACCACTGAGCATTGAAGAAAAGGCTACAGCTGCAGCTTTGTCATTTAAGAGTAGCTCAAATACAAGAAATAGGGGGGGGGATATTTGGCAGTGTGTCTAAACTCGTTAACTTCCTAAATCATGTTTGTTTAATATCTCCAACACGTAAAAAAAAAACGACAAAAGAAAACAATCTTGTCAGCCCTCTGAGACCACTTGTCTACTTTTAGCTTGTTCTGAGCTATTATGTTGTCAGTAATGCACTGTTATGAAGACAAATCTTTTCCCTAACAGTTAGCCTATTGAACAGTGTTCTGTTTGGCTAGCCCAGTGCCAGTGGGGTGATTTTGCAAAAAAGCTGATATGAGGAGAAAATTGCTATGAAAGCATAAATGCACCACCATTGACTGAATAATTATATGTAGAGTGGAAATTAGCTAGAGTATAATTATCCACAGCTGTGGTAGCTATCAGTTTTAATCAGAGTGGCTGGTCACTCTGCTCGCTTCCTCCCTCTTCACTGTTATTGTTGCTTGAGGAGGATAATGGAGCAATAGTGAGCTGTGCAATGCCACTAACACGCCTCTGTTAGACAGATGCATTAACTATAGACAGTGATACAAGGAGATGAGCCTCACTTACTCTTGATTTGGTTCAAATTGTCATTTAAAAACCAATGGATACTTTGAAGCTTTGCAAATATATAAAATTCTTTATTCAACCTAAAAAAATGCAAAAATAAAATGTATTAATGTCTGTTTTTTTTCTCTTTTCTTTTCTTTTTTGTTTTGTTTTTTTAAACAAATAGTGAGTTTGAAGGCAGCAGTTTGCAGAAATCAAATTATTATTAGTTTTTTTTCTGTATTGGTGGATACATTTACACCTGATTAACAGCAATATGTGCTATCTACAAGATGCACTGAGCAAAGATTATTCATTATTGACCACCACCAACAGTCCAAAGGTCCAAAGGTGGTGACAATGTTTTTGCCCATGTTTGTGTGTGTGTTCATGCGTCTGCCTGTCTTTTGGCAAAATATCTAATGAACCACAGGACAAATTTTATAAACCTCAATGGATGCACATCTACAGCGGATTAACATTTGGAGTCAACATTATTCAAGATGGCTGCCAGATCTAACTGATAATAATAATTAAAAAAATGTCACAAAAATGTCTAGAACTTAGACAAATCTAAAGATATCAACCTAAGATTTGTTGTGGCAGTAACTGAGACTGGTCCCCAGCAACTATTCTGAATTCTAACAGATTGTACAAGATCTGTTAATGATGATTGAAGTCATCAATATCTGTATGTTGGCAAAACACATCTTAAACCATTGGATTTGAATAAAATGTTTAGGAAACAAACACTGGCTATGCCTCTACAGCTGATCAACTTTAAGAGCCAACCCAACTTAATATGGCTGCCACAGCCAAATGACTTTAGGAAACACACTCTTATTTTAACAGATATTGTGATACAATTTTGTGTTGTGGTAGCTGAGAGTCATTCACAACACATACTCCTGGTGCTGCTTATTGGTGAGATCTTTGAGTAAAGCTTAACATGAACAGTTGGAGTCAACCCTGTTTGTGTGCTAGCAAAACATCTCATGAACCACAAAACAGATTTTAGAAAGAAGTCTGTGGATGTACATCTACAACTGATTATCTTTTGGAGTCATTTCAATTCAGGAAAGTCTCCACAGCTAATAAACATCAGCCAACCCCAAAATGGCTATAACTCAGTTTTACAAATACAGAGCTACAATTTGATGTGCTAGTAGCTGAGAGTCATTCACTACACATACTCTGAGTGTGACTATATATTGCATGTAATTGTGCATAACATTATTTAAAAAGGTTTGACCAAAATGTCTCCAACACTGCTATTTCTCAACATAAAATGTAACATAAGATGGTATCTTTCTTTGCATGAAAGATGCCAGCAATGTCTTTCTTCAAAGAATACTAGGCCTTTAATTTTAAATTAAATATTGTTTACTTTTTATATAATGGGGGCCTGAAACTATTTGAGATCTTCAAAAGCATTCTAAAATAACCACCCGCATCTATCAAAACAAGAATTTTATTGGGAATTGTCTCTCATCCATTACTTAGAGGTCAGAACTGTAAATAAAAAGTTGCTCGGAGGATCTTTGTTCAGTTGAAATAATTTTACACAATGTTCTCCTCCATTGTGTAGTTTCCTGCAAAATGTCCAAATCTATTTTTAAGAATTAAAAATAAAAAAATACAAGTTGCACCTGACCTACTTTTTTAAGGAAACATTAGCATTAAAAAGTACAGTTTGTATTTATGCAAAACAGAACTGGTCTAGTTTCATTAACATATCTTTGTTGTTTTATAAATCATAACAACATTCTTTAATTATACAGATAATGCATTTAATATATTTTACTTATAATTATGCCCTTTTTAATGTGACTCTGTGCCGTACCAAATAAGTATAAAGCTTTGAGTCAGAAGAATGGCCATAATACTGAATTGATTAAGTATGCATGCGGTGCACTTTGAATCATAAAAACAATCACATTTAGAAAAGAATAGTTGCTGAATATATGCAAATATAAACTGAAGATATTATTATTTAGCTTTTCTGTTATAGTGCATAACGTTTAAGTGGTATTTTATGATGAAACAGGTATTTGTTTGATTAGTATGTGTGTAATCATTACAGAAACCAGCCTGAATAAATACCAGAAAGGGAGTGAGGGTTTCTTGTTTGTAAAGACATGCAGTTAAAGCCTCATATAAGACTGATGGTATTTTAGGCACAGATTTGTACAATTTTCATTGCATTTTTCCATTAACTGCAACTCAAAAGTTCTGAATTAGAAAAGATTATAAATGTGAAGGTTATATTGTTTGCTCTCAGTAGGAAATACTTTCTGACAAGTTAAAAACCTAAAGAAAAATAACAGACCAAATTTTAACAAATATAAATCACAGTAATGAAGTAATGATGACATTAATACCAGACAGCAAAAGGTTGATTCGGGCAGACAGTAACTTCTAATATTGTCAAATGGTAGAGAAAAGTAAATTATATCCATAGCTGGATGTGGTGTCTAGTAAATGTGACGCATGTTGCTTTATGTGAAATGTCAACTGGACTCCCCCCTCGCTCTTGCCATGTCTCTTCAGCCAGCTGTGAGACAGACGTATGTGTGTGTGGGGGTGTGTGTAAGTCTATGTGTGCCTTGGTTGGCATTTTGTCCAGCTGGCTGAGGGTAGCTCGTGTGATGTTCAGGAGTGGCTACTTTTTTGTCTGCTGTGTCGCATTGCCTTTAAAAAACTGTCACAGTTTTGAGTTCACAGTCATGGGGTCAAGATTGTGTTTTTGTGTCACTAATATGTCTGCATGAGACAAAGCGAAAAGAAAATCAATGTATAGATTTATTTTCCAGCTATGTGTTTTCTTTCGGCTGTCACACACCAGATGTTTCATTCAGTGAGGCATCAACTTCAACATTGATGTAATAGTACTCCTTGAGCCACAGGCTACACTGTGTGCACAACATACCGATACAAGACTATCAGAGATGCAGATTGTCTGATAGACAGTTGAGTGCATTTTGGTGTAGTGTTACGAGCACAATAGCATGGGGATCACTTTGTCAAGGGGATTAAATGGATTTACAACTCTGGATTAGAACCTAACCAGCTGGGTACATTTGTGAAAGACGTAAGTGTTTATGTGTATGTGGGTGTGTGTGTGTGAGAGAGAGACAGAGAGAGAGAGAGAAAGATAAAAAAAGAATGAGTAATAGAGAGAGATTGATAGGGGGCTTGTTTTAATGGTTTCTGTCAGGTGATACTGCTGTTAAAGAAAAGCTTCTTTTCATCTGAAAACAACCAAATGAAACCTTATTCCATGTGGCCCTCTAAAGATTGGATACAGTTCAGGAGATATGTCTTCACTACTGGACATGGTTTGCTAAAATGATTGTAGTGGAATCCTTTACCAAATCACATTCACAGAGTAGCTTTTTTGTTCCCGTGGTTTGATGCATCATATTAAAAAAACAGCTGTTCATGTCCATTTTGGTTTTAAAATCCTTAGAGGATATTATACATAGATTTTTTTTTTTTTTTTAGAAAACGACACATATACTGTGTCAATAAAACTTTGCAAATCAGTGGAATAATTAATAATTGCTCTTCTAAATCATGGTTTAGTCTGATGACAGGAAAGTAATCACTATAGCATAAAATTAATTGCACATTAATCTTAAAGATATTGTTCTGATCTTTTCAATTAGTGTTCTCTACAAAGGTTATGAACAATTATTATCTCACCTGTTGTAGACAGCTTTTTGAATTAGCTTAGTTTGGGGAAATAAAGTTCAATGTTTATTGGGTTGATGAGCTAATGGCTTGCTTGAGTGATATGATGCTGATTTAAAACAAATCCAATGTCCAAAATTTTAAAGCAGTTCATGTGAATGCTATTTTTTGAACGTTATCTTGCCATCAATTTTGCATTACACGGTTATTTACAGCTCACTGTAGCACTATCGGTGCAGCCTGGGGCACTTCCAATAACCATGTAATGTGAAAGTTTTTTTTAAGATAGTGTTCATATGATCCACTATGACATTTTTGGGAATGGAGTTGTTTAAAATGATAGTTAAACTCTTCAGTCTTGGCCCTTCTCAGATTAGCTGTCAGCTTGTCTGTCAAATAGGAACTAATCTCTGTTTCTACAAATTGAGGCCATTCAAAAAGCTATCTACAACAGGTAAGATATTAATTCTCCATAACCTTTCTACATAACCCCACTTAAAAATATCTAACTATTTCTTGAGGCATATTTTAAAGGTATAACAATGAATTTAAAGCCATGACAATGAAAATTACAATTACATTTTAGTAAAATGGTAAAAGATTTAAAAATTTGATCAAAAAGTGTTAATTTATTTTGAGTCTTGAAATCAGCAAATGTTCTTTTCATCTTTCTCATTTGGTCATTTGCAGCTTCCAGCTTCATGCTTGATTTGTCACAATGCTTTTTTTATTTTTATTTTTTCAAAGCGGTGTGCTTTGTATCAATAACAAAGAAAAATATAGATTGCAAAAAAAAAAAGTGCATGTTTGTGTACTATTTTGCAACAGCATCTTATTTATCTAGCAGCCCTGTGTTTCTTTGCATTAAAATGCCTTCCTACTTGCACAAATGTTATCTGTTAATGTAATTTTTCTGCATCCAGTTCATATATTCAGCCTATTGGTACACATTTCTGTTGTAAAGGGCTTAGATAAATGAGGCACTATTGTGTTTATTGTGGATATTGAGAAATATTTAAAATTAAGAAACCACCATTAGAAGTCATATAAACATAACTGAATCTCACCAAATTACTGTGAGTACATGCCTAATTATTTGTTGACACAGTGATGAATTGGAGTGATTTTGTGCATAGTGTTTGATTTGGAAAGGGAACCAGTGGTTATGGTAAGTTTTGGGTCAACAATAAAATCGCTTAAATCTGGGCAAAAACCCATTTTAAAGAGGTAGGAATTTATTTTGTACTGAAAACTGGGCTTTTATCCCAGTCTGGTCGCATGTTTTTTTAGTGACTGGGTTGAGGACTACATAATTAGTTTTATTTGTCATTGTAAACTGGATGTTGCATGGTAGTGCCTTCATGATTCTGTTATGTTTGCCATTTTCAAAACTCCAATAAAATCCCCTTTTTTGTCTTTTGTTACATTTTTTACTACTCTGTAAGTCACTTATCACAGTTTCAACATTTAGACGCTGACTGAGTTTTTATTTATCTAGGCAATAAATTTAGGCCATGGTACAGTCTCATTTGGTTATTGTGCATGTTTCCAGCCACATCGTTTTGTCAACCCATGTTCTTCCCACCCACAGTTGGCATGATGATTACTTCACCTATTTGCTATTACTTTACCAACATGCAACTGTCCCTTTTATTGAAGGGACAGAATCTCCCTTCCACAAAATCCATTATTTCCCAACTTAATGTTAGGGCAATCTCCTTCTCTATTGCCAAAATACTGATTTTAGGATTTGTCCCTGTGACCAAGTCTTCCTGTTCTGAAACTTTTGAGGCTTTGCTTTTTACAGCAAATTCTACTTGTTTTGGTTAGCTTTTCCTGTAGTGGACTCCATCACACAGAGCGGGTTTTAATCTAAGAAAAATAAATCAAAAGTTAGGTGTCAGTCAAGTTTAAATGAGCCAAAGAGAACAGGATGAATCAGCTTTAAGATGTTGAGTTGTTTATTTCCTCAACTTTGAATACTTTCTGATCAATACTAACCCCTTAATCATTTATACATATTGGCAGTTTCAAGACAAAAAAATAAAGGACATTTTTGATGTTAGGGCAACAGTTTCAAACCTGTCCTGTATTCCAGGTCAGGTTATTACCCCAAAAAAGGGTGTGTGGGTTTTGGGAGTGTTTGGGGCATTGTTACAGGCCACATATTTCCTAAGCAGGGTTAACAGTAGGTCACTTGCATGTGATGTTTAATGCCTTGCATGGTGACGACATGCAATGGCCAATTCTAGTCTGCATGCTGCTTAATGAATATCTTCCTTTCTCTCTCTTTGCCTGTCTGTGCATCCAGAAGACAACTATACTGAAGGTGGGTATTTTCATCATCCATTTTAACTCCATTTGATATTCTTATGGCCAAGGCCTCTCAAATAAATGTAAACAAATGTTTTGTTAATGGTGATGGTGCTGACATAACTGGACTGGTAAGTGTGAGTAATTAGAATTTTAATATTTTTTGTATTTTTGTCTTTTATTTCTCATTTATTTATTTCTTTTTATTTGACCTAGATGTCAGACCAAAGTATTTACTTAAATATTAAAATGGATTTCATACAACATCAGGATATCTTATCTATAAAAAGGGGAAAAAATGGAATCTAGAGGTAGAAATCATCTGAGGATAAGTTAAAATGAAATACTTACACTTATATTACTTATATCACTTGATTTTACTAAATGTAAAATACCGCTTTTATCACTTCTGGTTTAGTTACTTAGTTTTGGGAGTGCTGATTATGAATGTCATTAGAAACCTTAACCCGCTTTTTTTGTTTGTTTGTTTTGTTCTAACAGACTTTTCGCACAGTACAAGCTCATTCTTATTCACAGGAACAACCACTCTTTTTTGCATTAAGATTCCATGTAGACTGGCTGTACTTACCTTTCATGTTAAGCATCAGGCCAATTACAATGAACAAGGATTAACAAAAAGCAGCATTCCTAATATTACTAAATAATCAGCATTTCTAGCTTTAAATTCTTTCTGAAAAATATATATTTTTAAATAAAATAAACACCAGAACCACTTACCAATCAAAGCAGTGATGTTGGTGCTGTACCTGAAGGTCATTGTTTGTTTATTTATTTATTTTTTTCTATTGACACAAAGTAACAAAACTATAAAATAATTTGTGCTTAGCCATAACTCTTTAATCCTCTGCTGGGATGGCCATAAAGAGATGAAAGTTCAACGTGAATTTAGGTTTCTGACTGCTGTGTAGTAAGTTGCTGATGATGCATTGCAACCTGCTAAGGTTGACCTAATGCTCATCTTGCTAACCCTGTTTGTGTGTCCTCCTCTTGATCTTGATCCCACTTTTCCCATATCCCGACATCCCTTAAGTAACACAGACATCTACTCTGAAAGAGATGCCTGCATGTCAGTGTGACAGTGTTTCCCATGATCCCTTGTTCTCTGCTGACTGTGCTCTTGTTTTCCTTTAAGGTCTGGCACACCTGATGATGGGCGACCAAGGTATGGGCTGTGTTCCTTTTCCCGTCACTTCTCCATTGATCCTTCTGCTCCCATTGTGCTTAGAAATGTGTGTGTCACTAACTCCTGCGCAGGCTTGAAGCTTCAGATATGGGCTGCTGTTTTTTTATCTTATTTTTAAGGACCTTATCGACTTTCAGTCTTTATTTTTTACCCTTTCAAGCTCATCTGGCTCCCGAGTCCATACTTTGCTAAATAGCCATGTCATTTCTCTCCATAAGTTCTTTCTTTTTAATTATTCACATTTACGGTACTTACTTTGCTGTAATGATGGTGGTTCAAGTAAAGGGAGACTTGCATTACTCTTGTTTAGATGTAATGGTGGTTGAAAATAGCTTCCTGACTTTTAAGCTAATCCTCATCTAAACTCACTTCTGTAATGCATGTTGAGAGCGTCTGCACAGATGCTTTGTCCATTCTACTGACATCCTTTCATTTGTGTGAAACTGTATATTCTCGTGGTGTAGCAGAGCAGGGATGCTTTTTCCTATTTCCCACTACACATTGCAGCCTTCCATTTCCTTTTTTATAATCGCGCATATTTGTAGCCATCAAGCCTCTCTCAGCTGTCCTCTGTCCTCTAATGTTACTATGACACTTATTGGTGTCTCCTCTTCCTCTGTTCCCCCCTTTTCTGTCTGGAATCTGCTTTCCTCATGGAACATTTCATCAAATCTCATAGGTAAAAGTAAAGGTACTATCCTTTTTTTTATTTTCTGAATTCATTGAAGGTTTTGGTAATATTTGTGGCTTTATATACTCATGCTTGAATGATGTATATAAAGTCACTGGCATTTTTTCAAGTTTTTTTTTTCAACAAATAAAACATTTTTAAGGTAGGTGTTGCTCTTGCTTTGCATTCAGATGTCTGAGCTGCCACCTGCTCTCTTTTCTGCTTGATGCATGGGAATAAATTAGACTCATTTAGATGTATGAATGCAATAGTTGCTGCCCTAATTTAAGCACACAACCTGCACCCAGAGGGTAATTACTCTTCATTTTTTTAAACCGTGGGTTTTGAAGTTGCTGGTGAGGCTTGATCATAGTGTTGTGGGCCTCTCATCCTGGCTGTGATCCTCACCTCTTCTCTCTGTGGGGTAAGTGGACTTCTGATTTTTCCCATTTGACTCTCCTCCTCAGGGCAGAGAGGGGAATCTTGGCTTGTAAGGTCCCTGCTGAGCATACAAGGTAAATCTTTGATTCTTTCATGTTGACTATTGCAGTAAATCTAAATTTAGCAAGTTTGCTTACAGTAGTGCGATTGGACTTTAGGTTCTATATGTGTGGATGGCTAATTGTAGAATAACCTTTAATGATGCCATATAGATAGTTAGAAAAGTAGTGATGGTGACTGTGGCATTTAAGTAACCAATTTCCATTCTGAGATTCTTTCTATTTGATTTTGTTTGTTATGGCTTTGTCATCCGCTTTAGTTTGAAGCAAAGCTCTTCATACTAAACACCAACTATGATGCAATTTACATGTTATCTCTGTCCATGTAAGTGTAAAGCATCATCTCAGCAGGTAAGTTTTCAAAAGGACCCGCTGATGTTCACCATGAGAAATGCTTTCTCTAATGTTATTTGTCAATAATCTCATTTCTGCTGCTATAAATTTAATGGTCAATTCATGGTTTCTGCATTAGTGTCTCTGGCATGATGCAAATTTTATTAACTGAACCAGTACACATGGCAGAGGTGACTACTCCTCAGGCGGTCACAGAGAGTGTAAGCTGTCATTGTGCTGCCTGCATGTGAAACATTCATAAATAACAGTTGTTAGTACAGTAACCCCAGATTTATGAGTTTATGCTTAGATTGTCTAGAATAGGCTGTGCAGGAAGATTGTTCCTTTTTTAAGACAATTAAAGCGCATGCTTGTAAGGACATAGAATATTTTTATTACTGTCCAACAAGCAAAAGAGTTCCTCATCTTGAGGCACTTATATTACATTTTCCTCTTAAAGCCCAGGATGGGAATGTGTTGACATTACATGCTGATAATTCAGACCAACTCATTCTTAAGTTGTAATATAAATTGAAGCAGCATGCACAACCTCTTGAGTCTATGGACAAGGATGAGGAAACCATAAATTGGTTTTAAAGTTGTGGAATATATAGAACTATGTGCATATTATTTGCACAAATATATACGTACACACAATCATCTCCTCGGAGGACTGACTTAAATGCAGCTGCTTTAGATAGCCAAACTACAATCACAGCTTAACTTGTCTTATGTTGAGCTTAGACTTTTTACTGAATTTTTTAGATTATGGCATGGGGACTTTACACACATGCACACTGCAAAATAAAACCCATTTGTGTCATCTTCCAAGGTAAGTGTGATTGTTGTTTCAATCTTCCCCCTGCTTATTGATTTGAAAATGGATGCCAACATCTTTTCTTTATATACATATTAGACATACAAAAGATGTGTTTTTATTTTCCTTGAAAAGCAAAATGACTAAAACAGTGGTTCCCAACCTTGGTCCTCGAGGAACACTATCCTGCATGTTTTAGTTGTTTCCCTGCTTTGACACACCTGATTTGAATGAGTGAGTGATTAACAGGCTTCTGCAGACATAGAAGACATGCAGAAATACAGGGAAACAGTGAAAACATGCAGGATAGTGTTCCTCAAGAACCAGGGTGGGGAGCCACTAGCTTAAAAGATTAGACTTTTTTTGTTATTGTCAAGTTTTGACAAATCCTAATAGACCATTTGTCATTGTTATTGTGTCAAAACTAGTTTGGCATCCATTAATAGTAAATGTCAATAATCCACCAATGACATTTGTTTTCTGAAAGGTAAATGTACACAAACAGGATGTTACAGACTCAAATTACATAACCTATTGTTTGATATGCAGTTATTGTTATATGTGCTAATTTACTTGAGGGAACATGTCAGTTTCTTTTTGAACACACTTAAGTGGTGTTTTTAGTTCATACTGTAAGGTTTTCCCTACCTTGTAACAAACACCTAACTTAGATGTGGCGGCAGGATAGCCACAGGGAGAGAGTGAAGTAATGCTGATGAGGCACAAATCTGCCATACGTGCCCCACTGCTTCTAATTTGGGCCTTGGTAAGATGTCCCCTGTGCTTTACAGTGTAAAACCTGCTCAATCCAGTAAATGTACAGTGTGGTCATAAACACGTATCCCCACGAGTATTTAAACTGGAAGTGAGGACAGAGCCTGTATTCATTGTCTGCTTTAGAGTTGTGAGCATTTTGTGTATTGTTAGCCTCACTGAGGTTCTCCTGTGTCATGTTAACCACTTGTATGGTTTATCCTATGTTTGATGGCAAGTCCTTTGAGGACAAGACTTTGTGTGTGTATGCTGCTTTCAGATGGTGTACCAACAGCATATTTCTAAAACCTTGTTCCCATCCTGCTCTAGAGAGCAGGGCACACAGAGGGATAAGTCATAATACCACTGGCACACAAATCACTTGGGTATTTAATTGCTGTCATCATAATAAACTGCCATGTGCAGCTTAAGAGGAACTACAGCCTGTGCAGACAGGCTTACAGGTAAAACTGGGCTATTTCTAAATTAGTGTACTTCATAATGTAATTGTGTTCACTTTCTAAACATGGAAAGTGTTCTTTTTATCACACTGTAAGCAATCCAAAGGATTTCTGTGAAGTGCACAGGTGAATTGGTTTGCCAGTGTGTTTGTGCATGTTGTGCTACAGTTTACATGTCAAATTAAATAGATGTTCAGAATGCAATATTCCTTTACTTGTTTACATTGCAGAAACCTGGCACATCAGAGTCTTAACTGGTTGTCACAGATTTAGAAAGCCTGCAAATGCCTTCAAATAGTAGTTTTCTGTCATATACAGTTTAAGCATGAGCTGATAGGGAAAATGGAAAATGAAATTATGAAACGTGAATATTTCACAAGCAATATAGGAGTTAACAGGGTGTGAAAATTAGTCATGTTCTAACATGTGCAACTTGGCTGTGGGTTGTGTGTGTTAGCAGTAAATGTCAGTACAGTTGATGCTCACAGCCAGGAAATATGTATTTGTGATACAGTTTAGGTTTTATGAATGATGTGCAAGCTGCTTAATGCAGGAGCATCTTCATCATCAATCTTTGGATATACTGTTTAATTAAATTTGTTAAAACATAATAAATGTACACGTTTCAAAGAATATGCAATGCAATAAATTCAGAAACTAATATCATAAGGTTAGCGCTGCTCAGTTTAATTTAATTCAGTTCATGTCCCTTTAACCTTGAGGGAGAGCTCTGCTGTAAGACGTTGTGCTTATGTGTGTACTTGTTATGGCATGGTGCAGTGATGGATAGTACTTAAGGTGGGATTCAGCACAGCTCAGTGAGTAAGTGACATTGGAGTGTGTTCAGGTCAGTAAAAATCATTGAAAGAGATTCGCTAGAACCACTGCGTGAGAGGTTTAACTTCTCACTTTCTTTAAAATAAGTGCATTAAGATGTTTTATTTTCCAAAATTATGCAAAGTTTGATGACTTTTGTTAATGCAAAGATCACAGTAAATCGAAATGAAATGTAAATAGGTTTAACACACAATACTTCAATTCATACAATTTAAAAAAATATGAAAAAAATTGTCATATTTCTTCAATTTGGAGTGATTTATAAAATAAAAACATGCTTCCATTTAATCTGCTCTCCATTTATCTGACAAAGTATGTTACGGTTTTCAGCAGATGTAACACAATCAGTTTGAATTCTGTTCAAAAGTGTCTGCAGGTCCGACTCTCAGTTGGTCTTTCTGCATGTTTGCATGTTATCGCCACACATGTGTAGGTTTAATCTGGGTACTCAGGTTTCTTTTCACATAGCACAGTACTGCACCATAGCTCAAATCCAATAACACTGTCAGACAGCAGGATTCTCTTAAATTGTAAAAGACTACTATCAAGAGAAAATCCATTTTGCCAGGTTTAAGCTCATGTGTTTGTGCCTGTTGCTTTAAGTGACTGAACATCTCATACTGGCAATTGTAAAGTCAAGATGTCAAAATTTGAGTCACCTAAATATATTAGAATAGTTGTATCATTTAAAGCAGAACGGAAAGACCATTTTTTTCAAGTTTGTAAAAAAAAAAAAGAACTGTTTTGCATCTTTTGTATATTGATAAATCAATAAGCCTTTCAATGATTTGCCAAGTACTTAAAAGCACTCACTCTTTCTTATACACTTTCAAATAACTTTCTGATGGTTCTGTGGGACAAATCATTAAGATCATTACACATTAAAAACCAAACCACAATGTATTTAAAAAGACCTTGTAATGTAGTGCTGTTTTGTCAGGCCAGGTTATATTTGGTAAACTTGGACTCATGCAAGAGTTTTTAAAATTATAGCTAAAATTTGCTCAATGCCAAATTGAGGCAACATACAGTTTGCATGTAGTAAATATGCAGGCAGAAATACTGTCTAATCAACAAGCAATTTAAACACACTTCACTCAAATATATTCAGTTATTATTTTGCAAGTTTAAAAGTGCATACTTCTGTGTGCCTCTTTGCAGATGATCTTGATGATAGCTGAAAGGAAAAATAAAGTAGAAGAGCAGTTAAATCAAGATTTCAGTAAGAGATGCTTTGTGTAATTAAGTACTTTAAATAATGCTGTATCAGTGTAACTTGTCAAGACTTGTCACCCTTTTTTTAAGAATCAGGCAACACAATATGGTGTGAGTCAGTGCTGCTTTTCTAGCTTCATGTGAAACCTGCAAGAATGTCAATGACATTTTCCCTGAATCCGACTGGATAATAGTTTCTAAGTTTTAACCCGACATAAAGTACATGTCCGGTAGCAGTTGTTTCTCTAACCTTTATAGCAGTTATTATGGTCACAATTTTTAAAAGCAAGCTGTGCTTTATTAAAGGCAGCACTGAGTGATTATTTCTGAAGGTCTTCATTCAGACCTATTTTAAAGGCCCCACGCAGAGTTAATAAACACCTTCACACAAGTGGTCATCCGCCGTCTCATTATGTAAAATGTCAGTGAAAGTGAGAAACTGACTAAGACTTTGCACAAACCATTTTCCCCTCCACCTTTGGTATATACAGCAAAACACTGTGGTCAAACCCAACTTTCTGACAAGTGAATATTTAGATTTTTTTTTTTTTTACTGTTTTTGGTAATCTGGAAACTTACTATAAAAGTATTGTTGAAAATAAATTTGGTGTGTTTTGCTCCAGTTGACTCTAGTTTACTTGTATATTTGATGGCCTACTTTGAGAAACAAAAGTAGGACAGACTTTCAAAATGTGAGGAGAGTAAAGTCTAAATGCAAACAAAAAGACATCAGCCACACAGTGGGTGCTATTGAAACCACTCCTAAGAGGAACACATCTAAGGAATTCTGAAACATAAGTTTTTACAATTGTTTTACCAGGCAAAGTGGCATTCTTTTGCTCAGCTGAGGAGTTTAGATTTGCACAACATTTTGTTTTTTATTAATGGTCTAATTCTCAAGCAGGTCAATGGAAGGAGCAGCTTGCTGTCTTAAATAGTTTTAAATTTGCATCCTAAACTTGTAAGGAAAGTGAATACTAATAACACAGTCTTATTACAATCATTAGCTACAGACAAGAGACACCTAAGGGTTGCTCATTAGATGTATTTTAAGAATAGGAATTGGTTACTGTACAGCAGAAGAAATAAATTGACTGCCTGTATATACATTTAAGGAATGTCTTTGATGTTGTATCAAAAGTCCTTTTACACATAATCACATACGTTTCCTCATAACAACAGAGTGGAAAATGTGATTAATGCTGGGCTGACTGGTGGTGGAGGGGAGGGAGATAAAAAGAACCATTATTCTTTCACAGCGCAACAATTAATTACTGTGATATTATCATCTGATTGCACAAGCAACAATGGTCTTTTATTGTGATGAGTTGTCACCTTATTAGTGAAACACAACAGATATAATTTATTTATCTAACTGTGCGGATATATGGTCTCTTTTAATTTCCAGAGCATTTTCTCAGCTGAGCTTTTGAAAGTCAGTCCTATTATGTTGAAACAGTACATCCACCTTTCAACTGCACCAATAACATGTAATGTATCAACCAGATACATTTATAGAAATTGGTATATGAAGTACAAAAGTGTTGTTGACACTTATATTGTAGTATTTTAATTCACATTCTCTTAAAATGTAACTTCTTCACATAAAGAATCAATATTAATTTGATTTATTTGCCAGTCTGACAATGTGGTTTATCTACTTCTGATTCTGTTTGAATAACCTTTGGGTCACTAAAGACATGTGGTCCAATCTTTATAATCACTTTATAATCAAGTGTCACAGAACCTCCTATTATGAACCAGCAATCCTTCAGTTGAAAAGAATAGCTATTAACTGCTGAAGCATGGCTTTGATACTGTCAAGTTATAACCCAAAAATCAAATAATTCTTGGAGCTTTGCCAGACCGTGCCTACCTGGGCTTAAAACAATCATAACTTTTCTGCAATATGGGGTAGGAATGATATAATATAACTGCAGAAGATCAAGTCAAGTTATTCACTGTGCCATTGATCTAGCAGGTCAAGTCAAAAGCATCCAGAGGCATTTTTGTTAAATGCTTCTTGCTCATATTATCAGAAAATTAAAATAAACAAAGATTTCTTGACTCATTTGCATTTGTCTTGCTATTCCAGGCGTTTCGTGTTACCAGATTTGCATTTAAATCAAAACCATGAATAATACTCAGACAGACAGATGAGGAAACAGATATGCAAGGCAAACAAAAATGTGATGGAGATTTTTAGTGCCATCCAGATACTTTTTCAAAACCTGTTGTAAAACTTTTGTTGTAGTATCTCTATCCTGAAGCCATTCTGGTTTCTTTATTTCTATGATAGACTTACTGTAACTACACAATCCAATCTTAGGATTCTTTAGAGCAATAAAATCCTCCCACCTTCAGCTTACCTATTGTATTATATACATCTTTACCTTTTCAATGCCCCCAGTGCTCGTCTTACCTATCATTCGCAGCAGTTGCTGTTTGCTCAAACCAAGGTAATTGTAGTTGATAGGCCACAGTAGCAATTTTCATTGCCACAGAGATGGGGGAAGCTGACTTCTTTGCTATGTCTAGGAAAAAAAGGCCTGTAATTGCCTGGAGTGAGATTTGTGTATCTTGACATGGCAGATTGGCAAGACTGCACCAAAGCTCCACAGATTAGTACATTACCCCAGATTCTGCTCTTGAGGGGGAGGCAAGAAGACACAGAGACAAAGTGAAGGATGCAGACAGAGAAAGGCATTTAAGGTCTGCGCACAAGGAAATAGGCAGAGAAAGTGAGAAGGGCTCAATGTGCAAAGAGGAAATGTGATAAAGTGGGATTATAAATCAGAAACATGTGATTGTAATGCACATGGAAGGAAAACACAGTAATAATAGAGGAGTAAATGAAACATTTAAAGTGTTGCCTAAATTTAAATGCAAAATAACTTATTCTTTTTGAAGAAAATTAGGTTTCTTCATCAGAAGCAAATATTTATTCCAGTTTGTCAGACATGCCTGCCTGGTTTTCTGACAGACATATTTTGCCTTTCTGTGCCAAGCTCAGCTTCATTACCTACATCTTGAATTAAATTAGCTGTAGCATATTGTCACATCAATGAGCAGCTATGAGACGCTATTTTTTTGTTAGGTCAGTAAATTTCAACAGTCCTATTCTCTTTCATATATCGGCAAAAAATCTGTCAGTGCACTTTGTTTATCAATGCATTTCCCCCAATAATATATATTTTTTGATGATAGGCATATATATTTTTCCCTAACTTAAAGAAAAAGGGAGAATATAGAATAAAAAAAGGTTGAATCAATAGGAACAAGGCTCATCTGGCTCCCCAGGTGGAGTAGAAGCAGATCTGCTCCAGATCAATATTGTTGGTCGATGCCAGTAAGAGACTGCAGTGATGAAAAATTCCTTTTCTTGGCCTGCAGAAGGAAGTGGATGAATCGCAGCAGAAAATGGATTAGACGTAGATACCTATACCCCAGCTGTAACATGCAAAATACATTCTTTTCATGTTGATTCGTTGTCATCCAGCTTTAAAATGACCCTGTTACTGGTCCAAATTGTTGTGTTTTATGTTGAAGTGTATATGGTTTGAAATCTATTTTTGTTTCACAGTAGTTCATATTTTTTTATCATTTCTATTCATGTTGTTTACCTAAAAATAATTCAGATTTTCAATTT
>JAOXNZ010000105.1:22808129-22820407 GCA_028566095.1 Kryptolebias brasiliensis
ATCTGTAAAATATGTGTGTAAAATGCAATATGTTCTCATGATTTAACAATTCTGAATAATTCTCTTCATAAGTTTGTTATATTACTCAGAACTGACTTTTCCTTGGTACTGAAATTAAAAGTTTCACTTAAAGGCAAAGTTCAGATTCTTTGAAGTGGGTTTCTGTAGAGTGTGTATGATTAATCAGTATCTTACCTGCAACATGTGAGACACTGGGGCCGTTTAACACGTTCTGTTTCACACAGAGCAACAGATGGCAGACTGTGCCTTCAGACCAGTAAGCTGTCTGTGTAAATAAGCATCTAATGCAAATCTCATGCAGAGAAAAGTAGAGACCAATCCCCAACACATATTCTGAGCAGTTTATGCAGGATCTTCTTTCAAATTTTTGTCATTAACTATGAGGAGTCAACTTTGTTTGTCTGTTAGCAAAACATCTCATGAACTACTGGATGGATTGTTATGAAACTTGTAGGAAATAATCATTGAATTGACATGTACAACTGATTAACTTCTGGAGTCAACTCAACTGAAGATGGCCACCACAGCTAACTAACTGCAAAAACACAATATTGGCTGCAATTCAGTTGTTTTTACAGATATTTGGATTAGATTTTGTGTGGTTGTAGCTGTGAGTTATTTACAACACGTACTCTGAGTTCAGCTCATTGCATGGGGTCTTTGCTGTAAATTTTAGCATTACCTTTTGGCATTAACCCCTTTTTGTCTGTTAGCAAAATATCTTGTGAACCACTGGATGGATTTTATTGAAACTTTCCAAAAACAATTATTGGATGTACATTTACAGCTGGAGTGAATCCATTCAATCTGGCTTCCACAACTAATGGATATTAACCAACACAAAAATGGGTATAACTGTCAAATTTACAGATATCAGGCTAAAATGTGATGTGGTAGTTGCTGAGAGTCACTCACAACACATGCTTTAAATGTGACACCTTGTGTTATTGCATGAGACTCTGGCATTAAAGGCAGCAGGCGATATGCATTTCTTCAAGACAGTTTTTATTTTTTTTCAGGTTTGGTTTGTTTTAAATGACAAAAATAAAAATCTGCTCTAGAAATAGGCCCCAGTCTGACTAGCTGTTAGTACCTGTGGGAATTTTTCTCTAACTCATCAAACTGTAGTCACTCTGACTGCTACAGGTAAAATACTGACAACTCATAAGAGCTCCATAGAAACCCACTTCAGAAACTCTGCTCAAAGACCAGTATTGACCTATGAGTAGTTTTCTTTAAAGTATCTATTAGTGGTTCTGTTGGAATCCGCTTGTTGTTGAACTGTATTTCTTTGTTGCTCTGTGTTCCCAGTGACAGAGAGTGGTTTCAGCAGCGGGACCGAGGAGGAGACCTCGGGGTACGAGAGCGAAGGGGGTCAGGTTCTGTCACCCTCCGCCCACGCCGACTGCACCTCCACGTCGCCTCCGTCGCCCCCGGCTGGCAGGAGGCCTCGGACCGCCTTCACAGCCGAGCAGATCAACAGCCTGGAGAGGGCGTTCAAGAAAAACGCTTACCTGGGAACACAGGACAAGATGGAGCTCTGCAAGAAGCTCAACCTGTCCGACAAACAGGTAACTCCTAACTCCCGGTTTGTTGCAGGTTATACTCTTTAAAAAAGATTTACCTTTAATGTGGTTAATAAGTTAAACTTATCATAGAAAATGTGCAGTGATTCGAAAACTTTTTTTTTTCATTTTGTAAACTGATTTTTTTTAGAGTAATTCAGTGATTTCTTTTATTTTATTTTAATATCTCATGCACCACTAGGTGGACTGTAAGAAACCTTTCAGGAAATAATCAGTGACTTTATCTCTACAAGATGGCCGCCACAGCCAACTGACCTTAGAAAATACAGAAATGGTTCTTAATTCAGCCGGGTTTACAGGTGTCGAGCTAAAATTAGATGTCATTTTAGCTGAAGACCATCCCCAACACATACTCTGACAACATGGCATCAGATTGTGTTAGGGTTAGGGTGTTTTTAAGGTTTTTCCAAAATGGCTACAACTCTTGTCTCTTTTCAGCATAAAATGATCTTAGTCCAAAACTCTGACATGAAAAGTGGTGGTAATTTGATCAGGTTACTTTGCGTTAATTTAACACTTATTTGTGTCACCTGAAACAAAAATAAAGCTTCTTTCGATTGCTTTAAAATTATTTAGGTAATAAAGGTGTTTTTTTTATGCAGAACTTAAGCTGTCAGATCTCTCACATGTATTTTTTGTTTTTGTTCTCAAAACTGAAACTAAAAGCATGTATGTTGTTTGTTTATATATATATATATATATATATACATTTTCTTATTTTTTTCTGAAAAGTCATGAAACTACACTAAAAGATTGACTAACTGGCAAAGAACATATACAGTAGAAGTACAACAGCTCAACGGCAATCTTGGCTAAAAATGTTGCTGCCATTTATTAATTCAGCTTGAAATTTTATAAACTTTGGATGGACAAAATCAGAAAACTCTTTGTTAATTCAGTGTAATTTTTGCTCTTTTTGGTAGAACATATGGTCAATTTGTAAGCTACACTGATGTAAGCTACATAGTAAAGGTTGTATGTAGCCAACTATGCAGCATGATGTTTTTCTTAAATAAATATGTTGAATTTGTCATTTGTATCTTTGTATCGAAGTGTCTTTAGCACTTCTCATAATTTATGAAATAATTAAAGGTCTAGCAGGTCTAGTATAAGATCATCTTATGTTGAGAAATTTTGGAGTTGTAGTTGTTTTGGTCATACTTTAAAAAAGTGATCGTTTTCTTCATGTTTCATTAAAATTTCTCTAGTAGGTAGTGAAATATTTTGGTAATAGACACACTATCACCCCCACCCCACTCCACACACACGCACACATGCAAACAGAATATGATTCTTTATTTTTCAAAGGTGTGTTTGTACAAGGCTTAGCAACATTTTCAACAACATTTATGCTGTTTTGGGGCTATTAATGTATGTAATTTACAGCAGGAAGACAACAACAAAAAAAAAATCAAGACTGAAATAATATCAGATCAATTTTTGAGTTGCGAGAACATTTGACTAACTGTTGTCTTCACAGCGAAGCCAAGTGTTCCCAGATTTTCTTTTGTTTGAAAAGAAGAGGAGATTTAATTCACTCAAGTGTTTGATACATTCTCCAAGCTTTGTGTGATGACAATATATGAAGTGTAAATACACAGTATTGCTCTCAGGTGGACATGCTGAGGCCATAATTTCCTGTCTCATAGCTGTAGTGAAGGTCACCAGGGAGCTGTCAAAATGTCACCGTTCTTGTGAAGGTGCTGCTATGGCATAGCTCCCAGGAATTAAAGTGGCTGCCTGAATGAAGCCAGCCTGGATCATTAATTTTCATTTTTGTTCACAGCTAGTAGGTATTCATCTTTAGCCTTTAAACTTTTGTGCTTGTGGGAATGGGCCATATTTTCATGAGTCAAAGAGTATGTAACCTGAACTCTGGAAGGCAACATGTTTAGCCTTTAAATTTTCCCTGACAAGTAAAACAGCACTTATGCATGACATCACGCTCTGCCACTGAGACTAGCCAGGAACAAGGCAGAGCTAATGATTCAAATTACATTATTCCACAAAACAGTCAGTCTCTGATGCACTGATTCTATGTAACAAACACTTAATTTGGTGTGAGTGCAGCAGATTGTATACTGATGCTTATCATATTTGTTCTATGTTATAATTTTTTATCTTTTAGCTCTGCTAGACATGGCTTTTTGGCATTGGCTGGAAGTGTGTAGCGCTTAAGAAGAGCTGCAGCCAGTCTGGTTTCAGTGCAGTTTATTCTTTTTTTTTTTTAATCAAAGTTACACATGCTTATTTTAGAATTAAAATATAGTGTCAGACTTAACAAGGTGAGTAATTAAACTTTTGCTTTGATAATTGTCACTTCACTCTGAAAATCAAACATCAATTCCAGGTTGCTTACTAACACCTATCTTATCTAGTATAGGTTTAATGCAAACTAACATTTTATTTATTGAATAATTGGTATTGTGTGTAAACAAATGTTGATTTAATTTACATTAAGCCTTGAATAGAATAATCAAGGTAGGGCACAATACTACACAAACAAATAAAAAATACATACAAATCAAAGCATGACATCCACATGGGATGTAAATAGTGCACAGGTCAACAAATTTTGCAGTGTGGTAAAGACAGAGAAAGGAAAGATGGCTACAACTTTTTTAAAGTTGTAGCAAAAAATACATTTCAGGTGCTCTTTGCTTTTAATTTTTACCTAAAGTTGAAAAAGGAGAATTTTTTCATAGGCATCACTGAAAATAAGGACATTATAGTGTAGTTTGTACTTTGCAGCAATGGCTAGTTCTTATTTTAGTTGCATGGTATTCCATACTTACATAAATACTTTTAAATCTTAGTGCATTAAACTTATTAAATTCTTTATCATGCTACCACAGACAAATCTTTCTTAAAATGTTAATAGTTTTTTTGTAAAAGTTACTCAAACGTGACATTTACAGGCAAGCACTTTGTTAGAACACATAGTTAGGGTTTAAATTAATAAATATGATTATGAACTAAACTAAATGTTTAATTATATTTATATTTTTACTATATACCTGTATACACAACTTCATAGGTGACATTTTTTTTCTTTCATGGGTTGCAAGATCCATCAAGTCATATGCACAATGGCCTACACATTAAAATAGCCTGGCCATATGTTAAAATCTTTCAAACCATAGATTGTAATATTGCTCATGATTTAGTTATATTGGCTGTAAAGAAACCATGCTCGTAACATTTAACAGTACATGAGATAGATTTGCTGTTAAAGTGTAATTTAGGGGCTGTGTCAGTGACTAGAATAGGCCTGTAGCAAAGAGCTGAGGATGCCTTGCACATCATTAAGTGTGAAATATAACAACATGCCCCTGAGCTGCCTACTGTTCCCCTGTAGGGACGACAGCTAGATTGAGCTTTGTACAATTACAGCTGTGAGAACCGCACACCTATCTTGCTCACACTGCTTCATTTTAAAGCTGTTCTGGTGGGAGTACACAACAAGGGTACAAGGCTTATGTTCAAAAACAGTTTTCCTCAACGACATACATGAAGTGATATTGATTCATTTTTTGTGACGGAGCAGAAAACCTTTCTTTTTGAATCAGTGTGACTGTACAGATCAGGTAATTTACTCTTACCTATTTGTCTGAGGGCTTAGAAAACATGGGTGACCTACAATTCACTACTACATCAGAAAACATTGTGTGTAAACACAGACAGAGCATCCGCCGCTAACACGCTGATAACACTTGGCCTCCAGACTAGATGATGTGTAAACCTCTTTCTACGCAGGTATAGCAAGACTTGAACCCGAAGTGTACTATGAGACAAATTAATAATGAAATTACTCCCTGGGAAGGGGTAGAGGAAATATTACATTGCATATGATGATTTTGCCACTTTAGAAAATTAGAAAGTAAAGTGCTCTCTTTAGAAGGCAGAATGTTTTGCTCCTCTGAGTCATCTTTTCTTTTTATTCCCTGGGTTTGTGTGAGAGGCGTGACTAGATTGCTCTAAAACTCCATGCTTATTATAGAGGTACAATGTGTTTGGCTGGAAATGTTGGCAAGGCAGTGTCATTGTCATTTTATCAGCTTTAAATATAATCAAATTCTACCTCAGTGAGTCATTTCTTTACACATTTGAAACAGTGGGGTAATTTGCAGCGACATGAAACAAAAGCAACTGCAAAAGAACCAAAGAGCAGCTTTATTTCTTACACAGCTGTCATAACACATGAAATCCTTCTGCACAGAAATTTGTTCAAATACTTATTTATACTGCAATCACCTCCAAATTATGATACATATGGACAATAAACATTAGAAAAAACCTAATGTTAGATTTGTTGTCATTGGCATTTGGTAGTCTTTACAATCCCTCCCACTGCCGAGCCCTGGGGATACAGAGATGAGTTTAGAAAAAAAAAAAAGTCTCCTAACACTGTGGTTTTTCAGATTGCTGACAAGCTGTTCTCTGGCTATTAAATCCATTCCTCACTGTCAGTAGAGGCAAAGTAGCTTAGACCTGACTGAAGAGATGCTGGAGCTCTTGCTGCTGTGGGACCTACATACGGTATATATACAGTACACCGAGGGCCATGGAGTCCATACTGTGCATCATGCCACAACTAATCTACAACGGGGAATGCTGTGGAGCTGAAGTTGCTCGGAACTTCAAAACAGAATGGTTGCCACTGATGTTGTACTTTAAGGTTTACCAATACTTCCAGTTTGATGATCCACAATAAAGACACTATTTTTAGCAATTCAACTCATTTATATTGTGCCAATGCACTGCAAGAGCCATCTCCAAATAAAATACAGGGTCTAAATCTGTCCAATTAAAATCCATTTAAAATAATACACCCAGATTCATTGTAATCCATTGCAAATGGAAATTTGCAAAAAGCTTTTTGCTAAAGGAGCAAAGAAATGGCATCAAAACAACGTTTTGGTTTAATTCCTTTCTTGAGCATGCATGACGTGACACACAAGAAAGAAAAGCACAATTCCCTTTTAACAAGAAGAGACCTCTAGCATAAACAGACTTAGGAAGCACAGCCATCTGCCTCTATAGTCTCAGGTGGAGGGGAATAGGAAAGAGGCAGGAATTAATAAAGAAGTACCAGGCCATACCTGCTTTTGGAGAAAACAACATAGTTAATTACAGGTGTAATACGATATGCAGACATCAAAAGTGGAGAAAGTAAAGACAGCAGAGTGAGAGATGATCAACACATCGTAAGAGCTTCCCTATAGCAGCACAAGTGGCATACAATTTTTCTTTCTAAAAAAAAAACTAACAGAAAATGGAACTATATTTTTTTTGCCTTGCAGTGACAGTAAAACTAGATGACTTTCTTTACCAAATGGAAAACAAAATCTTCAAAAAGGAAGTTTATGAGGCTGTTGTAACTGCTACTGTCCTGGCAGGTATATGACCTCTACACAAAAAAGTACCATAGAAGAGAGATGGTAGATTGTATTTAGAAGTAGTCTAATTTTATCAAAATGGTCTTTCCTGGAAAATGTTCAGCAAAATGGTCTTACCCTGGACTCTTTGACAGGCTTTTAAAGAAGAGCATTCACTTATTTTACCCCCAATCCTTTTTTAAGGCTTTCTTTAAAGTAACACTGTTTTAACTAAATCAACTGTTACTTTAGGAGGTCCATTATTTCCTTAGTTAGCACTTAAAGTAATTTTCATGTGTAGTGGCACAAAAAATAGCACAAAACAATCAAAGGTTTATTACTGAGTTTGAAAATAGCACAAATCATTATTGTGTATAGGTCTTTGGGACATTTCCAAGGTTCACATGGTCATATTAATACTTTTTTAAGATAGCTGCACCACAACATTTAACACAGGGATCTATAGTTTACACTCGAGCACAATGGTTCGGACGAGTGTCCTGGTTTGTCATATAAATAAAATTTAAAACGGTTTAGGTGATTTGTTGTCAAGAACTTGATGTAACTTGTGGGTCATTGTGGTCCTTAGGAGAGCCCCTAAGAGTTTCCTTAAAACAAGCATCCTTTCTGTTTTTGTCTCACTGTTTGTGATTTGACTTGCAGTCTCTGTTGCTTGTTGTGTTTTGCAACACCTTTGGAATGGGTGCTTAATCGGTTTGCTGTCAGCCTGGTAGACCTTTGACGTCACACAGGTCTTGCACATGTCTGGACGGTTGAGCACATAGTTTAGCACTGTGCCATGATACAGAGGTTGTGGTTGTAACTATCCAAGTCCTATGGACTTAATCACAAGATAGCTCTTCCCATAAACATACTGTTCTTTACTGTTTTTTTTACATACATTGGAAACCATATTTTACAAAATAGGGCATTAAACAAACTCCATTAAAGTCTCCAGTTGGCTTTGCTCATTAAAAACCCTGAAGCACCCGTTAAAAAACCTCACAGGCTCAGGGAGAAGAATCAAACATTACACAAAGGATGGAGCCTAACTGTGGGTTCAAACTTACAATAATTAATTAATAGTCCTAACAATTGCACCACTTTTCTGGCCAAATTTTGTACAATCTTCTTTAAATGCTGTCTTCATTGTTTTAATTATATATAAGAGCTTGCTCATTAGAATAATATAAACTTTTTTCATTTTGTTAGGCAATGACCTAGACCTTTTTATTGACAAATAGGAGTCTACACAAGGCAAACTTAAGAAATAAATATCTATACCTATTTTTTAGCCTACAACCATATTAGCACTAAAGACCTACACAGTATAACTTGGTCAGAGATTGATAAGATGACATGAAAGCTGACAAAGGATTTCTAGCATTAAAATGATTGTTCTGAACTTTATCTCGAGTCTTATTTGAGAAACAAATGGCCCTGTCATCAACAACACACCATCTATAATTCTTTGTCCTTTTTTTCCATAAACAGTTATTCTGCCTTTGCCGGCCTTGGTGCCAGAAGATAAATAAGGGGAATTAATTTGTGTCAGGATGACAGGAAAGCGCTGCTCTGTTTGGCAGGAAAAACAGAGCACGGAGTGTTATTAATGACTCGACATGAGGACTGCAAGGACCATAGTCGTTCAAAAGGAGGTCAGAAAAAAGGGAGGCGAGATAGGGGGGACAGGGCGGACAGAAACTGGGTGCTAATACAAGAATAAAGGGAATATTCTGTAAAGTGGCAGATGAACAGAGGGAACTAGTCTAGTTGGTAGAACACCCACTACTCCTCAGTGCTCACAGCTTGTCCTAGTTTTAAGTGTCACCAGCCTTGTAGCAACTCTTGTGGTAAAATGGTGTAAAGTTAATAATCGTTCCTTACTACTGACTGTTTCAGGTGTTTGTTGTGTGGAGGTTAGCTGTCAGGTCAACTGACAGAACTCTGACATGACCACCTAAACAGCACAACTTTATCTGTATTCTTGATATATTTTTTGTCAACGTTAACACTATATTCTCACTGACTGATCAGCTGCTATAGTGTGCATATGACACACTGCAAAAGTAAGATACACTTGGATATGAGTGCTGCTGAAAGAAAATGTTAGTATATTTTTTGGGTAACAACTGAGGCACATGTAAGCCAATAAAGCCTGTTTCCACAAACACCTCACATACCCTCCAGCCACTCAGACATAAGCACTGACCCAGAGCATGGAGTGAATGTGAGTTTAAGTCCCCAAAGATCTGCAAAGAACAGGATGATGCAAATGTCTATTTTTTTCACAATTCTTATGCTTAAAAGTAAACATTCAACTGGAAGCTTTAAGTTCAAAAGTTCAGCACTTAATGCAGTGTTGTAAATGAGTTCTAGGATATAACTAATCCTCTTTTGTGCAATCTCCCCTCCTTCCATCCTGCATCTTATGATTTTTTCTCACTCATTTTACAGTTAATCTCTTTACAGTCTAAAGCAATATGTTTTAAACATGTACACATATTATTATGAAGTAGAGTAAAATGGGAGCAATTCAAATTCAATATGACTTTAATTTTGAATGCGCTTGTCAGTGTCTTAGAAACTATACAATGGGTCCTTATGTGCAAAAAAAAAAAACAATAATAATAATTTAAAAAGTTGTTATTTTTTTAAACATAATTCTAAAAAGCAATTGGATTTGTTTGCATAACTGTTATTCTTGATGTCATTTTTAAAATATTTTTAAAACCAGTGTCAGTAAAGTAACCTTTTTTTCTTCTTCTTCTTCTTTTTTTAAGCATTATCTGCGTCCACTGATGTGTCTTAAAATCCCTGGTACAGTTACAGCGTATGATTCTAAAATTAGTTCACACTCACATTTGGTGTCAAATGTGTTGAAAACAATTTTGCTAATTATGTATGGCAGTGTGAGATACCTTTTTTACAGTGAAAGGTCAAGCACACACTTCACAGTGTTTAACAACAGTTTTTCCACAACATCTACAGTATATTCATTACATCCAAGAGTGGCTCACAAAACCTAAGGTGATCTCACATGCAAGTAACACTGTGGTTTATGTCAGCCTTTTTAAAATATGCAGGTTTGGCATAAAACACAAAAATGGCTGGATAACACTAATGTGAAATAAAGTTATCATTTATGATTAACAGTTTCTACAATAAAATGTGTCTGTTTTGAACAAGCAAATCTCCATATTAAAATGTGAAAGGATAGGCTCCATGTGTTTGTGTGTCTGCAAAATGATCTGACAAGACACTTGGTTTACATACCCGCGATTGCTGGGGTCTTGACAAACATGTGATTATTTTTCAGTAATTAGCTTGTTGGCATCCCCGTGGTAAAAACAAGGGTGGTAATTATGAGGAAGAGGTCTTGGGACGGCTGTCTGCTTCTCTTCGAAAAACACAACTCACCGGGGGACATGACAATGAGATGAGAACAGGAGGGCAGGGGAGGAGGGATGGCATTTGTTGACTGTGTCCATGCTGTCATAGAAAGCAAAACAGTCTTTTAATTGCCATCCAAGGAGACTAAACATAGAATGTGGATGCAGTGATGTGGAACAGAGTGTAATAGCAGAAAAGTGCCTTGTAGAAGTCATTGAAGGAAATATCTTACTAGCACCTGCATAGTGATGGAAAAAAAAACTATAATTGCTAAATGAATCTGTCAATTAAACCCTATATACAATAAATGTATTAAAAATTTAAGACCTTATGTTAGGAGTACTGTTTCTTATAACGTTACATTTGTTGTTGTAGATAGTATACAGTGAATTAAAAGCTGCCTGCAGGATGTTTGGAGCATGCAGGTTCTGTCAAAGTCAGAGGGGCAGAGGGTCACTAGGGGCAGATGAAGATCCATCACAAACTTGACGAGTGCTGGTTGGACCAGTACTCAACCTCTGGACCCACAAGGCCCCATTTCCAGCAGTTGCTTGGCAACTGCTTGCTGTAATTAGTCCTGAGATGTAGCCTCCAGTCAAATACCCTCACTTCTAGGTCAGACCACAGAAGGAGCAGAGCCACACCTACACAGGCTCTGGCTGCTTAAGTGAATTTATATAGAACACTAAGAACATTCACATTGTCTGCAAATTTTAAAAAAAACTTCCCATAATGGCTGAAAACCTTTTAATGGGAAAATTGATCTTCATTTATTTTTCTTTCAGCTTACAGATGCATGTTTTTGTTATTGTTGTTGGTTTTGCAGTATAAACAATAAACAATCAGCTAAGAAAATACACTGAAACACCAAAAGTTTTAATTGTTCTGACCACTTAGATATGAACTAAGAACATCAACAACATCGGGCTTGATTTCCATAGATCATCTATTAGAGTGGAGTCCTTGAGCTCTTTATTGTGTTTCCAACCAGTTTTTGCATGGGGAGTTCTGTTGCTTTTTAGGAGGGTCGTGAATGGTCTACAAAATGTTAAAATGGCGAATGTCAAAGTGACTTTGCAAATAATTTCAGGATGCAGGTGTTTCCTGCAAAACATTGAAATATAAGATTGTAAGGTGAACAATATTAGCACGTTACCTGTTATGACTGGTGTATACCACCATAATATTTACTGAATAATATTGGAGTAGTTTTTACTTTTATACATTTGCCACAAACAAAACAACAACAACAACAAAAAAAAAAAACAATACTACTGACTTCTGTCTTGTGCATGTGATTACTGATGTAAGAAAGTTACAACTTTTTTAAAGTTATTGGCCAAAAGTAACTGTTAAAATGAAGTATTGCACTTACCATGAATTGTGACAAATGAGGTACTGGAAAAGCTAAAGGCCACTTTTGGCAAACAGGAAGAGAATAGCCCAGTGCAGCAGAGACTGAAAAGGCAAATGGGGACTCAAATAAAGACAAATTGCCATCTCCATACTATGGTGAGATTGCATTTACTGATAGAGGAAGAGAGTAACAGTTCAGTCTCCAGAGAGTATAAATTAATCATGTTGTGTTTACATGGAGTGGAGAACTTCTTTGTTTAGGACATAGGAACCGGTAAAAGGAATGAAACAAAGAAAGATGAGAAAGACTGGATTATAGTGTTTGATTGCCATGTTGTCATCAAGCACCTCCTTAAACTGACATTTTCTGGAAGAATCAGTGATAATTTTGATGAATTTGATCATGCAACAAGACAATGATCCCTAAATATTAGCATTTTTTGCACACCTGTTATTTACCAAGAATAAACAATGATGCTAATACTTTTTAGCAAAGGAGTCACCTGTGACCTTGACCTCTGGCCTCATGACCTTGAAATCAATA
>JAOXNZ010000105.1:22851346-22865777 GCA_028566095.1 Kryptolebias brasiliensis
GGATGGATGGATGGATGGATGGATGGATGGATGGATGGATGGATGGATGGATGGATGGATGGATGGATGGGTGAATGGATGGGTGAATGGATGGGTGAATGGATGGGTGAATGGGTGTATGGATGGATCAAAAATATGTGCTAAACTCAGGTGAAATGCATCATAGTGGTAGCTTCTGTAGTACTGCTTTGGATGTGAAGGGATGAGAGGGTATAGCTTAACGCTTAACTCTGGCTTCTTGTTAGTATCTTAAAATGTAACATTTTAAGGGAAAGAAATTACTTGCTTTGCTGTGATTCAGAAACTAAACTCAACTTTGTGCTTCAACAGAGGCTTACCTCAAGTTAACTGAGAACTCATTGTGTTCAGTGAAGTGTTTAAACTTCAGGTGTCTCATTAAATTTGTAGTGTTGAATAAAGCCCTGTCACTACTGTCTCGTGAAAAGCTGAAACTGCAGGCTGTTTTTGAAATGTTTCACACAGCAGACGTGGGCTCAATCCTGCCAAAGTTTTTCATGCTGATGTATTATTTTGCAGCTGACATAAAACAACAGAAATCCCGAGTTGAGTAACCTCAGTAACAACTGATCTTCATCTTAAACCAGGAGGTCCCTATCACTTACACATATTTACCCACAAGTTGACACATCTTGGATGACTTAGCTACCATAATATGTTCCCCAGATGTTTCAAAGTCTGTCTAATTTACATTTGCTTCTATTTATAGCATCAGTCATAGTGATAAAGCCAATTAGGAACATATTTCATATGGACAATGGGTTTCTGCAGACTGACTCTGAACACAGCAAGGCACCCTTCATACTGTACTAAATGACACAATATGTTAAACTAGCACAGTAAGGTGCCTGACAGTACTCAGTATGTGTAACCTCAGACACATCCACACATGCTGACTCTGTCAGTTAAATGCCTGGATACATTTCACTGAGCTAATTGAGACTCTTTCTCCCATTACTGCTGCTCTGTCAACTCGATCACCAACAAAAGCAATCTGCATCAAAGAAATGTATTTTTTATGGCTCACATAACACAAGAAGAGAAAAGGTCTTGTCAAAATAAGGCACATATAACATAAGAATTTTGAGTTTTTCTGCTAGAGTGGTCTGAAATATTTTATGAATTCTTTAAAGTGTCTTATTGAGTAGTGTGATAAACAAATACAAAAGTAGTTCAGAAAGAATATAGAGCTTCAGAAATTTTATCTTAATAATTTCTCCCTAATTTACTGGCTGTCAAAACAGTGAAATGTAATGTCATTTAATAAACTTTGATACAGCTTTGGTCTTCACATTAGCATTTAATTTATTCTATGGCACAATTAACTTTCTTCTTTTAGTTTAAACTTGTTCTAACTAAAAGTAAGATGACCTAGTTTGGGTGAAAGTTGTGACCATGTTCCAAAGTTTCATCCTAAAATCCCAGATAATCCTGTAGACTCTCATAAAAATAACACAACATGGAAAGGCCACAAATAGTGTCTCTGACATATCTGCTCATTGTTCTTATGAGATGTTATCTTCTCTTCTGTCTTGTTTGACACTGAAAGTTCTTTATACATTGTAATTTTTTAATGTGTCTTGTGCAAACTTGTTCTGACAAGTCAAATCAATTACACATTTTATTTTATTTTTTGGAACTAATGCTTTATTTCTGCAAAAGCTTAAATCTTTTTTGACTTTTCACAAACTCATTACAGACAGAATCAGATCCCAAATGTCAAATATTTGAATATTGGCACAAATAATAAAAGCCTCCCGCAGGAGTTCTTTTGACAGGTAATTTTTATCATGTCCTGCCAAGACTGTTTCAGATTGTAGTGTCATGATTTGATGTTGACAGTAGGCATGACCCCCTCCCCAACTTGCCCCCAACACTTGTTTGAATTGCAAGCTAATTTAAAAAGGAGCCATGGAGTAGCAGATGCCAGATTAGTGTCAGCACAAAATGACTGATGAGGAGCCTCCTGTTTGCTTGGTCACATGCTGGTTGTGTTGTATATACAGTACATACAGTTGTGCTCCTGCTTGCACCCCCTTGGTGGTTAATAATAAATGAGTGATTCAGTTCTACGTACTCAGCTTCAATTAATCAGAGGTTAAATAATCCTTTAAATGGATTTATGCTGCTCCTGCTTCTGCTGATTTTTTTTAGCTGTGCAGTACTGTATACCTGACATTCTGTGGTAGCTTCATGCAGCAGTCTCTGACTCTTTGTGACACTAATTTGATTTGAGTGGCGAATAATTGTATTACTTCCCTTGATATGGGCGGTTGGTTCTCCACCACAACCACAAATGTAATGTGACTATAGAGAATGAAATTTCTGAATGGCACTTAAATGTTGTTCATTTCCAATTATCCACATAAAAGGATAGTTTTAAATTCCAAATTTCACAGATTGTGAATGTTGCTGTGAAACTTTGGTGTACTAAAAATAAAATAAGGTTGAAAGATGCAGAGCAACAGACTTTGACAAGTTTTTACTTGTGTGTCTATTTCTGGCCTCTCCCTTGGAGCTTCACTTTCACTCTGTTCATGTCTTTTTCTGTCCTCTGAAAAAAATACTAAAGGTGATGACTTTTATTCAGTGTCATGACTCAAAGGCATTAACGTGCTGGCAGCTTATTCTAGTTTAAGTGACTGTAAACTGTAGAACAATTCAGAGGGATAACCTGGAGACACCCTAATATCCAAGGGAACACTGTGACAAAATAAAACTATTCTTAAATATGAAGTAGCTTCTTTTCTGCAGAAAAATGACACATCTTAGTGACACATTGTCTGTTTATATTCAACACAGCAGAGTGCTATGTAAGTTGTATTCCCATGTCTCAAAACATGCAAATGTGTGTAATTGTTTCTAGTTGTACCCTTCATTTTCCATTCAAGGTTCATAAAACAAAGTAGGTGTAGAAACAATTCACAATAGCCTACTGCTTGCCTATAAAATTCTCTTAAGGTGGAATAGTTTGAAGTTATGATGACTTATGAGCATGTATACTTGTCAAATTTTACTTTTTGATTGTGCAAATAAACCCATTTTGTAAAATGTCAAGCCTTTTGACATCTATGACGTAGGTGTAATGTTCACAATGCGTTCCTATTACATGCCTTGTATGTATTGGGTTGAAAAGTGAGAAAGTTATGATTAAGAAACACTTGTGCTACATAGCCTTAGCCAAACTGCTCTGTTGGTGTCATTGATTCGGTGTTTTGTTCTTACCTGTGACCTTGTTGCTGCTTTTTTTATCCATTCACAGGTGGGTATAAAATGAGAGGCCTACACTGTGGTAGTTGTGTAAGCTATTTTTAAAAGCTTCAGAGATGTTTAGTGTGTGTTTTGAGAGCAACACTGGCGTTCGTGTTAAAATCTTTTGTTGTGAGGGATGAAGGAAGTTGTGTGAGTCAGTTTCGTTCTTGTCTTGATGCTGCTTCTGTAATACGTTATTTTGTAATAAGTGTGCCCATAAACCTTGCTATTCATACCATAACATGACAACAAGCATCACCTGTACAAAACACCAACAATTTGCCTGTACAAAAGAATCAATATAAAAAAAGGTTGAGGTAAGTTTATCACACCAGCAGCAACAGTGGACATACTGTTGTTTGTAAAGTTGAATGACATTGTGTAATGGTATTGCTGGGTCACAGCTGTTTTACTAAAGTTTACAGTTGTTTTCACTTCTCTTTAAAATAGTTTTGTTTTACAGGTAGGTTTGGCCAAAAATATAAATCTAATCCTAATCTGGAAAGACATTTCTAATAAGCAATCTGTGTGCTTCTGAACTGTTGTTTGAGGCCAAAAAGAAGTTTGGGTACAATAAGAGTTTGACACTTGACCTGCTGAGAGCCAAATGCCTTAAACAAACTAAAGCTCAACAGTTCAGGCTTTGCTACAGTCAGTGTTGTAGAATGTTTTTCCATTATATTGGTAAAATATAATGGAAAAAAATGGGGTTAGCTGTAACAAAACCTGTACTCTTTTGGAGTTCAAATAAGTGTCACTTAAAAATTATGCTTTAAAATTTTGTGTGTGTTGCATTTTCACATGTATCAGTCACAATCTTTCTGTTTACATCAGAGCCAATATCACTGAAAATATTATAGTATATACATTTTTTTGTGAAATGTACATCTGGAAAGGTGTGAAACTGCCTCTTGGCTAAGCCCCAACTGTTGTAAATACTCAACAATCCCTTTTGCCACATACACACAATTTATCCTCCATTGGTTAGGGGAATTAACAGTGATTTGCAGGCATGGGGTTGCGTGGAGAGAGATGGGAATGACCCCAAACTATTGGCTCTATTTGTTATGTGCTCACTGTGATGTGTGGGTTTTGAGCAGAGGGTAGAGTTCTCTCATTTTCACTTATAGGGGTCTCAGACTTAGAGGCAACAACCAAAGAGTGGTCAGATCCAGTCAACTTCAATTATGGCTCTTTGTAGGTTTCCCAGGGGGGCACTATAGCTCCTTTAAGGGGAAATCAATGGGGTGACAAATTGTTCTGGACAGCAACCCCTTTTATTTCTGACATTGTTGCATCCATGCCTGGATGCTCCTCTAAGCATGTCTGTGTGCTTCTGTTTCTGTTTCTGTGTGTGTGTGTGTGTGTGTGTGTGTGGGTGTGTGGGTGTGTGTGTGTGGAGGAAGTGGGAGGCAGGGGGTATTTGGCATGCGTACTTAAGTAAACAGCCTCATCTATGATAATTGAATGCTTTGGTCCATTTGTGTTTTGGTGGTTTATTTTCTGCTTGTGACTTTAATGGCTTGTTATTTGTCTAAACTTGTTTTTAAATGATCTCTAATGGTTGTTCACATGCATCGCCCACTGACGCTTATTGCTGCTTTGTGTTGTTTATATATCTCAGTAACAATGTGGAAGTTTTTCTCAAGGTTTTTTTTTAGTCAAGTTTTTCTCATATCTTAGTACGTCTGATGGCTACTAAGCAGTGAGTTGATTGAGTTTAATAAAAAACGGGAAAAAATGTCAGTGAATTTTTTGATGCTACTAAATGACTAAATTCCAGCACATACATGTGAACTAAGTTTAAATTAGCTATTCATTTAGTTCAGTGTTGTAGATATTTTGTCAGATTTATTTTCTAAACTATTTCAACATTTGGATTTACATCATACAGTAAATATTCAGATGTGTATATGAGGAGTGTCAAAGCCAGCTCAAGGTTGTGTGGGGCTCTACCAGAACTTGATTAATGAGCTTGGCTTTGGCTTAGCCCACCACCCACCACTGCACCTGGAATATTTATTTTATTGTTCATGCTTGATTAATTGATGCTTTGTATATTTACCACAACTATTTTCATGGTTTACTGATGAAAAATAATTCAAGAAAACAGTCAACAATTTCCATAAAATGGTGGTGAATGTGTTACTTGGTAATCACGTCATTATTTTTATTTATTTTTTTATTTTTTTGGTTTTACTTTTTCTTTAAATATCTCATCTTTTAGCTTCGACAGTTTCACTTTTTGTATTAAAGATTTCCTCAGTTTCTCCTGTTTCAGCTCCTCCCCTTCCACCTGTTTCACCCCACCTGTTCACCCCTCCCTATGTATAAATACTTGGTTTTCATCAGTCTCTTGTCTCCGATTAGGTCCTGTTCTGTTTTTTTGTTTTTTTCCTTTTTCTTCTCTCTTCCTCCTTCATGTTGCACTGGATTTCTACCTGTTGTCTTATTAAAAGTCAAGTTTTGATCTTGAACCGCTTCTTGGACATTTGCATTTAGAACTTTAAGCTATAATTCCATCACACGTTGTAATATTTAAGTTGTTTATTTCATTTATCTATTTTCTTTGCTCACTTCAATGCAGGGTCATGGGAGAGCTGGTGCCTAACTCCAGTTGTCATTGTGTAAGAGGCAGGGTATACCCTGAACATCAACCATCACAGGACCACATAGAGACAAACAAGACAGACAACTAATTATTCTCTCACTCACTCCTAGTGACAATTTACAGTTACCAATTAACCTAACATGCATGTTTTTGGTTTGAGAAAACTGGAGTACTTGGAAAAAACCCATGCATGCATAAGGAGAACACACAAACTCCACACAGAAAGCTACCAGCCAGGTTGTGAACCTCTGATCTTTTTGCTATGAAGCTGTGTGGCACAAAGATTGTGTGAATGGCCTCAGTGTAAATTATGTAAGTCGTAAAAGGGCTTACCCATTACTACAGAATCAAATATCATTAAAGAAGGTGATGCTCATTGGCACACCAATCAGAGTAATTCTAGATAATAACAATGAAATATTTCTGTCAGTATGCTCTCTTGGTAATTAATATGTTACAGCTGTAACAAGGGTAATGCCTGCAATAAGTGTGAATTTATTCAAGAATGCAGCAGTAAAATCTTGCGGTAGATACTCATTGAGCATACATATTTATGCTCTTCTCATTACATTTCAAAATGTTTGTAGTATAAAGCAAGTGCATTCACATTGAAGATGGTTACCAACTTAGTAAGTCAAAAAAAAAATGCTGAAGATGTAAATGTGTAAAATAATCTTTAGTTGCCCAATGAATTTGATTAGTCTAATCTGCCACAGTGATACACCTTATTAAGAAAAGACACTTTACTGGAAATCCTGAGTTGAACTTGATGATACCTCACTAAGACACTAATCCTGCTTCGTTGTACAGACCCCAGCTCTTTAATTTTAGTATGTTTATTAGTCCAACAATTCAAGGCATTCTTTCCCTTTTCAGACATCTTGCCAATATGCCTCCAAGAGGCCACATCATTAATGGAACACATTTCTCTTTCTCTTGTCTCTGCAGGAAAAGAAGAGTATGTTGCAACGTTCAAAGGATCCGAGTTCTTCTGCTACGACTTGTCCTTGAACCCAATTCAAAGCAGCAGTGATGAAATCACATTGTCTTTCAAAACCCTTCAGAGGAATGGACTAATGCTGCACACGGGCAAATCTGCTGATTACGTCAACCTGGCCCTGAAAAATGGGGCTGTGTCACTCGTCATTAATTTGGGGTCTGGCGCCTTTGAAGCTCTTGTGGAGCCAGTCAATGGGAAATTTAATGACAATGATTGGCATGATGTCAAAGTAACAAGGAATCTACGTCAGGTAACAGTACAAATGGTGATGAAGAAACTCACTAAATTAAATAAACAAATGCTCTTAAATCATTACAATCATAAAATACATTTTCCCCAAGATGTAATTGGATTGCTAAATTGAATCATAGGGGTTCAGGGTGAAGACTTAAACAGCACCATAAAAGAGCAAGGGCATCAAAAACTGAAACAAGATCTGGATTAAATTATGTTTTAAGGGAGAAAAGAAAAAAATATGACTTAGGGTGTGTTGCATTGTACAGTTATAATTTAAAGATCCTGAAAAACACTAATTGTCAGTGTTTAGGGTAAAAAGACAATTTATTTAACTTAGTGCAATGAAAATATTTGTATCTGCAATAATGTTAAGAAACTGTTTCATTTCTGTTACAAACACATTTCTTTTCAGTCATTGTACAGCTTTCAGTACCCAAACTAAAAATATTTTATTTTTAAGCACCCTATGTTGTCATTGTTTCAAATGAATCGTTTAGCTTTATAGCACTATGCAACCAGATCACACTTTTCAAAGTTCAAATTTAAAGCAAACTTGGATGTAAAGCATATCTGTGAGGATTTGAAATCTAGGTTTTAATCCAAGCAATCTGTCTAACAAGATTTATGTACTATACAGTGTATGCCCTAAAACACTCACCTCCTCAGTCATACTTTCTAGGATACAGTGTCAGTGTGAAAGCCCATACATTTTAGGTATTAGAAAACCCACTTGGCAGGCTGTGCAACTATAGTAGTTTTACAAAAAATTGAAAGCTGACACGGTTTATTATTAGGACTCACGCTTACCTGATGTTGTTCTAAAGATGATGAGATAAAGGAAAGATATGTGCACACAATTAACTGCGCAAGAAGATATCATCCTAGTGAGAATTAACCCAGGACAACATATACAGTAGTCAATTGGGATAGGATGCAGTGGTCACACTGCTGTGGGCAGAGACCTTTTTTGTAACCTAAAGAAGTTCAAAAGGATTATTTCAGTAGGATGTGTGATTTGCTTCAGTAATTCAGGGGCTTTGTTGGAAGACTGATTGGGCTCCTTGCTTTGCATTGAGGATAAAAACCGATGGACACAAATCAGTGCTACAGGTGGAGAGAAAACCAACAGGTACAAACAGTCTAAATAGTAGAATGTGCTCAGCACCTGCTCAAAGGTTCACCGGTGACCTGTGACCCTGCAAATCTTACCTCATCATTTTAATTAGTTTTGACCTGGCTTTGATGACTCTGTACCTGGATTGTTCTTCTACTTCTATAGAATCACCTGCTTCCAAGGAAGCAATAAATTCTCCTCCTTTTTTCCCATGAACTGTTATTTAACTTGCTGTTGGCTCAACAAAAAAAGATAAAACATTACCAGGCTGTGAATAAACTTTAGACCCTATCATAGCTGCAAATGAAATAAAAATGTGTTGGATTTGTCTGTACAATTCAACTATTTAAAAAAATGCTGCAGATAAAAAGACACAAGAAGTTTTTATCTGCATCCTAAGGGAATACCAGTCATCTTGATGTACTAACCACAGTTGAAGTCTTACCTTTTGTGAATTTTAAAAGCCATAAGTCTTGTAAGATTGTTTAGCCTGTTTTAATCCCAGTAGTGTTAATGTTGTTAGAATTTTTTAGATGAACACCACTGAGTTAAAACCTCCAGATTTGTTCCTGCTCATTTGCTTGGAAATGTTTATCTTCACCTCAGAACAAAGGCTGCTTTTGTTGCATATTCAAAAAATTGGTTATTGGCAAAGATTTGTCCAGCTTGAACATTCACTGCATTCAAAATGTGAAAGAAAACCAAGCATATTGAGTGCATGCTCTGTGGGGGAGCAAAATTACCATCCTCCTCATTTCTTTGTCAGGTCCTCTTTGCTTTGTCTCATTGCAGTAAAGTGATCCTAAAGTTCATCAGTAAGACCAAATAAGAGGTAAAGTATTGTGTGAGTGTCAGAAAGTCGGATACAGTGGATTGGCAAAATGCTTAAGACAAAGAAAAAATATATAAATATATATATATAAATAGATGTAAAACAAAAAATTGCTATATCCTTAAACTTGGGGTGTTTAAAGGTGGGTCAAGTGATGTGCTTTAGGCATTCTTTCTTACAAACCATTTGGTGTCTGTCAATCATAAACTTTTTAAAATTTTTGGTAAACAATTTTTTTTTCTACCTATTTAGCTGTCTTGGCACACACAGAAAATGGTGCAAAAATTGCACGATAAAACTCAGGGAGTAACTGGTTGAGCTCTAGCTCCATTTGTGGAGGATTCTTGTTATTTTCCTTGGTCTGCTTTTTTCTTGTTACACTTATTTTGCCCTTTTTTCCTTCTACGTTACTAACATGCTTTGGAAACAAACTAACATCATTCATGGAATGTGCCATTCTACTAACCAGTATGGTTTTTTGCCGTTTAACAGTGTACTAACAGTATTGACCATCATATATTATTTGAGTAACAATCGTTATTCTGTTCACAGTTTTTAATTTCCTTTCTCCCCCCTTTTCCACAAAGCACTCAGGCATTGGACACGCTATGGTAAACAAACTACATTGTTCGGTAGATATCATTCTAATTGTTTCTTAGTTTTGGTTTGCCGTGTGTTTCTTTTCTTTCTTTTTTTTAACTGTAGACGTCATTTACAAAATAAGGGAAACTGCGGTTGGTACTCTTCTGCTTACTTTTTGAATCCTTTTTTTTAATTTCTTGGTCCATTCATTGGTTTCACCCCCTTTTTCATTTGTTTTCTGTCCAATTCAGTTTGATCCACCTTTTCAGGAGCATCATTTCAAGCCTTTTGCATCAAGCTGTGGTTAATAATGAGGACGTTCTCCTGTTTGGCTGGTCTGATGCTCTACGGCTCAGCCAGTTGTTTCCCCATTCACTTCGCATGGCATGTTGCTTGTCTTACATGTTGCAAATGTCATACTCCTCATTTGCCAACGTGAATATTATGACAGTTGAGCTGTGTTTGTCATTTCTTTTCTGGTGCTTTCTTACTTTTAATTTAAATTTTTTGTGCTAATATAGTGTCAATAAAATTCTCCAAGAACCTTTGCATGTATGACACTGAAAATACTGATTCTGTGACCCAATCAAGAATTTGGGGGAAAAATATTTTTGATTTCTTCTAAATAAAAAGAAAAGACAAATACATGCATGCTGTTTTTCAACACCCTGAATCATTATCTGTTACTAAAAGGTGATTGTGCTTCCTATAGCATGTGCTCCCTTTTCTAACTAGTGGCACGTTGTGATTTCTTTTGTAAAACAACTGAATGTACTAATATGAAATAATAGTTAAACTAACCTAGATAACATTTTACTAACACCATTTTTGTGTCTGCTAAATTACTTTTAAGTTGCAGTGGAGGCAATACTAACACTGTAGTTTACTAACTCTTTAACTAGAATAGTTTTCCTCTGAAGGCGTGCTGTCTTCCAACTAATCAAACTGGTCAAAATAATAATAAACAAGAAAAAAGACACTAAAACCAGACATGAAAATGGGTTTGAGAATATAAAAACGTAGGGTAGTCTATCATGGACAAAAAGAAAGAAAGGGCAATTACAAGAAAGTATGTAGGCTGTCTCAGTATAGTGTGTCCTTTCCCTGTGCTTTGTTGTCTAGGTAACGATATCTGTGGATGGGATTCTGACCACCACCGGATATACGCAAGAAGACTACACCATGCTAGGTTCAGATGACTTTTTCTATGTTGGAGGGAGCCCTAGCACAGCTGACCTGCCTGGATCTCCTGTTAGCAACAACTTTATGGGTTGCCTCAAGGAGGTAAACATTACTTCTGTGTGAACTCTTAGACTCGTGGGTGTACAGGATTCAGCTGGCTTCAACTAAAGACACCAGAACAGGCTCTTCCACCCACGTGCTGATCTTTGTCTCTTCCTAAACATTCTACTTTAGTTTGTTTCCTCTTTCCTCCTCCTTGTGCTATAACACAAACTTTTTTCCTTACAATTTTTTTTATTCTTGTTTGCACATATGATGTTTACCACATAGATACACATCATTCAAGCACACAGCTATGTCTTGAAGTGGAATTTACCACTGTTCATCTACAGCTCTGTCAGGTGCACATCAAAGAAGAGCAGTGATCCAGAGATCAGGAAGTTGAATTTTCATGAGCACTCAGGAAATTGACACTCTTAAACCCACACTATTGTTGAGGAATACTGAGCTAATATGAGACGGGGGCAGACTTATGTAATGTCAGAACACTTAAGGCTACCTTCATGATATATGTTTGATGTATATTAGCATATAATTCTGTTCACAAATTTTAACTTCAGAGTGCTACCTATGTGGATCTTGGGCTGCAAATACAGACAGCAGTTTAATATTCTCCGAGAAGATGGGCATAATTTAGTACAGCCTATATCATTAAGACTCTTTAATATTTGCTCCTCATAAGTTGTAGTGCTCAAGAAGCATGTTTACTTCAATAACCACTTGGCAGAATTAAAACATTATTCTCAATGTAATTCAAAATTATTCATTAGTTCATCCAAGTTTTAAAAAAAATTGCTTCCCTTTTATTTCTTGTATGGTTCGTCATTTATTCTTTTGGTAACCAATATATTGTATCTTACCTCAACCTTTGGCTGTTGTCCTTAATTACATCTTGGAGAGTTCTGAGGCAGTTTTGTTTAATGAGCAGAACAGGTATGGACTACACATTCTCTTGCCATGTTTATCTTGTTAAAAGTCTTGATACAAGGTCTGCTTTAGTTAACTACATGTCTCTGGAGTGCTGCAGATACGGTGACAGCCCAAGTCACCTAGTGCCTACAGTATTGACATTTAATTTATAACATCTTAATAATCTTGCTGTGACATTTCAGTTACAACTTAACATAGATGGTGTTGATGCTTCATTGCTGAAATGTTACAGTGCAAAAAGTACCATAGGGTATTTAGCAAAATCTGTATGACATATCCTGCCTTTTATACAACAATATTGTTAAAACAGGATAAGGCACTGGGTAATGTACTAACACAGAATTGCTGCATGTTGTTGCAATGGTAATATTAAAACTTCATATGCTGCTATGATGTCATAAGTTACATAAAAGCAAATTACTAGCTGAAATTCCAGAGAGTCATAACCAAGTATCCATAACTTTATCAAGGTGGGAAAATATCAAGGTAATATGTCATGCATCACCTTTTAAATAGTCTGAAATTTTGCAACAAGTGCACTTTTAGTTTTTTTTAGGGTCTGCCTTGCCTTTTGCATGATAGTCCTCAGCTGCATGATTTCAAACAGGTCAAAGCAGGTTTGGAAAATAAATGGACAGACAACCTAAATATCATTTTACACTTGAATGTATGTTATGGCCCATTTTATGTAAATTTACTGATTACATGAGATACTCAGCCTAGTGCTGCAAAATTCATTGCAAATTTATTGTCATCAAAATGTCAGTTAGCACAATATCAGTATTGCAAAGGATTACTTGGACTGCAATAAATCATAGGTCATTATATATCTGGTACCATGCATTCATGTTCTGCATGCTAATAATAGATTTGGTCAATCCAACAGACTCTCGCTTTGACTTGAAAGGTTGTGTAACGTAACTTATAACATCCCAATAATATATCAACTTTTAAAATTAATTTTGTAACAATGTTACAGCAGTGGCTCTGTACTAGTATGACTGAACCTTACAGAGAAAGGAAAGGGCACCACACATTTAACATCAAAATGTATTCATCCTTAATAAGGAAACTCAAAAGATGTAATGTAGATGTCATACAACAGGCCACAACAATCTCAAATGGCTATTTACTTCTTGAGTATACTTAACAAAAATGTACAGCAATCAGCATTTTGCTAATAGTATTAAAGTGCATCGTCTAGCATAAAGTGTTGCTAAGTGTAAGGATGCAGGAGTTTTTTGAGTAAGAGAGAAGGAGACATCTTTTGCACTAAATGGCACAAGAACTAGAGGGTGCTGCCGATGGTGGCACCAAATCAGTTTCTTGCTCAGAAGGAACCAGACTAGAAGAAACAGACTACCACCCTCCTCTTGTTCTACCTTCTCTACATCTTAGCCATTGCTTCATCAATTCTCTAAGTACATGATCAGTACATGATGTTGAATGTGAGTGCTACATAAGGGGAAGCCTTCTCTCTCACTCTCTCCTGCACAAAATGCACACAAGTATTTTAACTTGCTTGGTTAGGTCAGAAAAACTCTGCAGCCTGCACAAACAAAACATTTCACAGTGATGAAACTAACAAAGAGGAGCAACTAAGGCCATCACAAGTACTTCACAAAATGATATACTTCTTCTTACTGTCATAGAAGAGAATATTTTATCAAGACAGAATTTAAAAAATCACTTGTTCCTTACCAGGTCTTAAAATTAGGTATATAGAGACGTTAGAAGAACAAAACACAATATTTTAACAAACAATATAAATGTTATGATGTTCATCTTTTATACCCTAAATCTGGAATAAGCCAAATTATTTTTTGTGAAGGACAATTATTTTATTTTGCAAAGAATATGCTCTTTTCATTCTGACATTTTAAATGTATGTTTTATTAACTAAGTGAGATCAAAATCTAACAAATTAAGCATGCATTAACTCAAAATGTTAAATATTTTGTGAAAAAATTCAAGTTGTAAGTTGCTGTTTGAATTATTCCATGCCTTTTCATTACATTGGCCAGTTTTGTGCTACAAATCAGTCAATGGTGTGGAATTATACAGGTGCCCCATTGCAGGTCAGCTATTGAGTATGTCATGATAGAATATGAGCTGTAGTTTAACAGCATGTGCAGTGGGCCCTGATTGATGGCATGTCCCCAAGTGGCTTTGTTGCAGTATTTGTGCAGATTCCAGTCTGAGCCGCCACGCCTGCCTGTTCGTTCTGATGGCAAAACAAACGGTGGTGCAGTAATAGCTCAGTTGTCACAACCCTGGTTTGATGACAAATTAGTGCAGCACTACTAGTGCAGTGCAAGGCGTAGCTGAGACCAAAGCTTCTTTAACTCTGAAAGGTGCCCTTTGTCTTGACTATAAAAATTGATTTAGGTTTATTGGCTGTATCTGTTCCATCTTTGTCTGCATGACTTAAGCCCAGCTGGCAGATATATTATCTTTCATCCCCATTATTTCTTTCTACTATCTTTCCTTTAGACAGTAGATTTTTGGAAAATAACTTTTTTATTTCCATTTCTATTTATTTAATCTTTAAACATTCATTGATCTTTAGTTATAGTGAAGAACATATTAAATGTAAACTAAAATTATGGAGAT
>JAOXNZ010000105.1:22872289-22884513 GCA_028566095.1 Kryptolebias brasiliensis
ATTTAATCAGAAAAAACACAAATTCAAAAAAGAGAAAATAATTGATTTTAATGTAAAAGAAATCTGATATTTAATATATGTAAAATTATTTGTGATTTTTACATTCATGCATGCTAATGGTAGCTCTAATGAAATGTGAAATGCCCCATTTAATGTTTAATTTGTCTCTAAAATAAGCCACACAACCCTGCTGAAAATTCATGTGTGGCTCAGGGCTTGTTTCCAAACATAAACACTTTGACTTGAAAAGTCACTTAAAAGCCATAGTCCTATCACGCATTCTTGCAGTTTTGAGTCTTGCCATTTAGCTCGAAGCAGTCAGCTAATAACTCTGTCATATCTGCCACGGCATGCATCTGCCACTCAAAATGCAAATTATGACTTTACGGTAATTGTATTTTTGGAGCATCCTTACCCTACTTTTCCTCTGCCACTGCCTTTGCGGATCCTCAGCAGCGCAGTTTATAGATTACTCGATGAGGATGTGGGCAGTGGAGGCAGCCACCATTAATTAAAGTCCACAATGGCTTCTGCACAGAGAGTGACAGATCCATATACAAATTAATCACTAGGTCTGAGTCCCACAGTAAGGCCTTCCTTTTCCAAAGCTTTACAGTCCAGTCATGTCCGCTGTTGTTTACCGTGCTCCAGATCGAGAATTAAACCTGAATGAGAGTGATAAATCATGGTGAGGAAACACACAAACTCCCATTGCAGGTTTAGGTGTTGGAGAGGCAAAAAGAAGGAGAGACAGGGTGAAAAAACACAGCCTGCAGACCGTTAATCAAGTTCAAAAAGATGGTTTGGATTTAGGCTTTTTTTTACTCATGGTGGGCTGGTGGAAGAGGGTGTCTGCAATGATAAAGAGGGCAATGATTTTTCTTTTCCTTACCTTTCTTTTATGACCACTGCTTTATAGATAAAAAAAAAAAAGATTTATTAGGGGAAATCCATGGAAAATGGAGAGGATGTTCCTAGGGATCCCAGATTAGGTTTCTAATTGACTAGCTGCCCTGTGATTAATAAGTCTTATCAACAGTCATCAGTCATTCTAAATGAAGAAAGTCCTGACCCTGTTCAGATGTATAACCCCAATTAGGCTAATTTTTTCATCAAACCTTGTTTTTAAATAGTATTTCTTTGCTTGTTTCTTTTTCCACAGGCCATATGAAGTTTTTTTTACATCTAAAGTAACAACAGAGTTAAACAACATCAAAGTGGGAGAAAAAAAACAAAAAAATAAGGATTTGACTTTTTTATTTACCTTTGTTATTTTTTCAGGTACTATCTCCATCAATACGCTTCGTACGGCTTATACGGCCCCTGGAGAAAGTGAGATCCTGGACTTGGATGACAATCTGTACCTTGGGGGTCTGCCAGAGAACAAAATGGGGCTAGTGTTCCCTACTGAGGTGTGGACAGCACTGCTCAACTATGGCTATGTGGGCTGCATCCGAGATTTATTTATTGATGGACAGAGTAAGGATGTTCGACGGCTGGCAGAGGTCCAGAAGGCTGCTGGGGTCAAACCCTCATGCTCTAAAGAGCCTCCTAAACAGTGCTTGAGCAACCCTTGTCAAAACAATGGAATCTGTAGAGAGGGTTGGAATCGCTATGTGTGTGACTGCTCTGGCACTGGATACCTTGGACGTTCCTGTGAAAGAGGTAAAACTTTGTTTTTGCCTTATTTTACATATCCAACTGTTAGACCCTTTATAATTTTGGTATGATAAGATCTTTGCTACAGTTAAGCTTGCTGCACATTAACACACTTCTTCACTATGCACAGTATTGTGACATAAGCATGAAATTATAAATCCATGAATATTCAATAAATGACATTATGGAAAACTAAAGATTATTTTTATCTAATGAAACTGTATGAGACTGTATGACCAATGCATACTTGTAGTTTCCACATTACTGACAAAGTATGTTTGGGTTTCATTTTCAGATATAAAGCTGTAAATCTCGCTACATTTTATGCAGTTGAACCCACAGTGTGAACATTTTTCAACAAGCATGTTTACTGGAGCTGAAACAATTCATTGGGTGACAGAAAAAAGCCCTAAAAATCTACAAGTTAGGGACATTTTTAAACAAATAGGCAAAAGTAAATCTGTTCTAAAACAGAATTACCTTACTTCAACAGTGCATTGTCATCAGTAATTTTGAACAAACAGTAGATTGTTATGTATTGAAAACTGCATTCCCTGCGGACACATTCAATCTCCACAATGAGACCAAACAGGAGTTGCAGTGCACAGAAGCAAACATTATCCACCAACTAGAGTAAGATGTTGTGAAAATGTCAAATGGGTATCAGTGTGCATGGCAGATGGAACAGTCCAGTGGTTCTGTGCTTTTGTCTTTATTAACTGGATTGCGAGATTCATTGGGAGGAAATTAGGTCCAGTTTTTGATGCTGACATATGAATAAAAGGGATGATGAATTATTGGGTTTCTTTATCTCATGCTTGGAAGAAATCATACACATTGCTTGCCTTCAAAATGATTCATCAGCAAAGACATATTTTTTAGAAGAACACAGACAAATGTTCTGGATTGTCAAAGGGCATGCTGCTGCACTCAAACAAGCCAGACATTAAGTGTTAGGTTGTTCTCCCAGTCAGCTTCATGTACATGTTAGTGACTTCAGTACCTTGGTACATTTTTTTTTTTTAAGTAACTTACAATCAGAAAAGTCACTGCCAACATCTCAGACCTGCACAGAGGTATATGCACAAAGCTAACTGTCAAGGTGATGGTTAGCTTTTTACTAAAAGAGTCAATGAATTAATTGACAAATACTTGATTACTAAAATATTTTATTGCTGCAGTTCAAATATTCACTTGCATAAACACTTAAAATTGCCTTTGTGATAAATGTCATTGCAGTAGGTATCTGAAGGACCACATTTCACAAGGAAAAAGACATGTGTAGGAAGACACATATGAACAGTGTCACCAGACAAAAGTTTTCTGGTGGTCTTTTGTCTACATTTATTGTTGAACACCATTGGCTGAAACAGCAGACTGAAAGTAATATTAGGTTAAATGTGTTCTTGTGGAAATAGACAGCCACAAAGAGGCAGAAAGAACAAGTCGGGATGTGTGGGAGTGATGTTGGACTATGTTGAGTGGCAGGTGACTGATGCACCACTGCGACACTGCCATACACACAGTCCTGTAAATTGGCTGTCTTCTTCAAACCATTTGCCTCATCAAACCATTCGCTCATGACCAAACCTTGTGCAGAATACTTATCTGTGTCTCCTCCAGAGAAGAGAGATAGGAGCAAAGTGTGTCATACAGATAAATCCTAGAGCTCCATGACTTAGCTGGAGCTGAGTTACCCCTGACCCCACAGAAATTAATTTTATGAGAACCAAAGATTGTATTGGTGAGTTCAGAAAATAAACCATTTTCTTTAGGTTTATTCAACATTTTCTGTCCTGGTACTAATTATAAACATTTATAAGCAATATTTATAAACTTATTCTGTTTGTTCCAATTATATTTCCCCCATAAAAAGCCTAAATGACATAACCCCCTCCTCCAAAAAATTATATTTCTATAAAAGGCTCAATAGTGGTCTTGGATTTTACAAAAAATATATATTTTCATAAACTTTAATAATTTCTCAGCCTTGTTTATGCATCTCTTCTTCATCTGTACTTCATTAAAAACTGTTTAAACATCATTTCAGAATTTAGTGGGCAATTCATTCTATATGAAAGGTTCTTTTACGGACTTGAACTAAAAAACTTTTGGAATTTTCTTTGTTTTGTTTTTGTTGTTTTTGGAAGTTAGTAAATGCTTACTTAAATACAGGGATCTCAATCTGTGGTGCAAGTATCACTAGAAGTATTTGAATGATCCTCAGGGAATAAATTTTGTTATCAAAAATTAAAGCTAAATAAGTGTCATAAGCTAAATTGTGATGTATAACAAAAAAGCAAATGTAGCCAAAACGATAAGTGGTTCAAGCAAATTAAACAAATGGATGTGTGATGCAGCTCAACTCAATAATATTTTGGTTTTGTCCAGATTTCTTTTGTATTTTCTTGCACACTGACAAGGACATAGTTACTCTACCCTGATCAGAGTTACTATACATAACTTGTATCAGATTCAATAAAATGCTGGAAGACATACAGTAAGACTAAGCTTAGACATGAGACAAACATCAGAACCTTTGGTAGTAAAGCCAATTACTTTAACGTGGAAAAAAAAGTCTTAAATGGTGGCAAACCTTTTTGTACAGTTTAGGCAGGTGGATAAGTTGTGCAAAAGGATAGGGCTCTCTTCTGCTCAGCAAACTAAACTTAAGCTTAAAAAAGAATATAACAAAAAATAATTATTATTTTCAGCCACAGCAATGGCCTGATCATGAATTCAATCACCCTTTTCATAACTGTTTTTGCTGTTTGTTTTCACTTTGACATTTTCCTTGGGTGCGTATTGATTTCTGATTTGTAGCACCTGATTTGACAGTTAAGGTGAAAGAAATATTTGTTTTTCACTGTAAATCTGAAAACAATTTTATCATCTTACAACAAAACCTTAGCCTAACTTAGCTCTGTGAACTCATTGTTTTCAGTCAAGTGTTTAACCTTTAAGTGTTTAATCAAATTGGAAGTGGTAAATAAAGCTAAGCTGGTGCCCCCCCCCCACCCCCCAAGAAGCTAATAAAAACATTTTATGTAGGCATGCATTTAGATAATATTAGAAGCAAAAACAGCATTTTGATTTGTTATGATTGGTGTTTTATCAAACATTTGACATTATCAGACATTTAGTTATTGTTACAGTTATTGCTAGGGAATACATAATTATCTATTCAATTTTTAAGTGAAAAACTAAAATGTTTAAATGCTTGTAATAAGGTAAACTTCCATCTTAAATTTATGTGACAGTTAGGTTTGTCCTGCATTTGCAACTGCTTCATATAAGGAGCTGCAGAAACTTCCACCACTGTGACCTTGTTTCCTCCTTCTGTTTAAACATCTTCTGACGTCTCAGCTTATCTGTCCAACTTTCATTCTCTCATTGTCTCTGCTTTTGTGGAAGAGATTGGCATTAGTGAGAGTGGGAGTGGGAGCTGTGGCATGGATGGGCCCTGGTGTGCTGCCAGCTGTTTTGATGGCTCCAGATTGCCTCTGCACTGGTAGGATGAAGCAGGCACCAGCAGGCTGAGGAGCTGTCAAAAGAATTACTCCCGCTCTCACTTAACCATGCATGGTGTACCACCCGGTGGCAAAATACAGCTACTGCATATGGCAGAGGAGGAGAGCGGTAACGATTGGAAGGAACAGGAGGTGGAGTTTCAGATGAGAAAGCATAGAGCTATTCGCCCTATTTAAAGACTTTATAATTAAGCAGACAAAGCAATTTTCCTTCATGCATCCCAAACACCTTCCCCTTTCTCTTGTTCCTCCAGTTGCTAATTAGCCCAAATATTTGTCTTGCAGTGTGAGGCTAAAGCAGCCTCCCAGATGGTGTAGTAGGTGGATTGCAGTGCATGCACATATTCCCAAATGAGATATATGACATGCTAGATAAACTGACAGCATCTGCATCATATCAGATGGACCCAGGGCTCCAGATAAGGTTTTACTTACACCTACTTACTATAAATAAAGACAGATGATGATCAATATTCGGGTAGGCACACAAGTGTCCTCACCTCACTGTATTTAACATGCACCTGACTTACACATAAAACCTGCTGACGGTTGAACACATGAGCTGACACTTTACACTGTGCTTTTATCTGCTCAGTAGTGACATAATTAGGACAAAATGTTTGCTTGTTTTTTTTCACTAAATGTAGGAGGGCTGTATATTTTAAATAAGAGTTCAGTGTCTTTAATAAAATGTCCTGCTTTAAAGCATTGTGGGGAGAAAAAATCCTTCAAAAACATCATTATGCAAATTAATGTAACAATAGAAAAGTATTACTTTCAGCACATTTGATGCTTTTCAGAGCATAAAGCCATTTGCCACTGGTTTAGAGCAAAGGCAAATAATAAAAGACTGTTATTGCATAATTTCAAAATGCCCTTAAACGGGACTGTAGCTGAGTTTTAGCATTTAGACATGTTTTAGGCCTGTCCTTTGACAGCACACTTTGTATTAGTCACCATTCACCACACACATAATAACAAATTTAAAAACTTGTATCATGCCCTTAAGGTTTACACACAAATACAAAAAGAAATAGTCAAAACATGGAAAATTTCACTGCAAAAAGAGTGGAGTCTGTTTTTTTCTGAGAATTTAAGGACATGCCATTTATCAATCAAGTTTTTGTACAACTGCATGCATAAAGATAATTTTCATGTAGTCTCACACTCCATTTTAACGTATTTAATCTGTAGACTCAAGCTTTTGATGTTGGGTCTGTTTGTTTCTTTTAGAATAACTTTGTGTTGAAAATCCTTGACAGCAGCTAAGACTCAAAATTAGTTTGGTAATCATTACACTAATTGATAAATCTCCTTTAGCGTCTCGACTGAGTTCTTAAACTTAATGTATGTGTGGTAAAGCTCTACTGTCTTTGCTGACAGTTGTGTTCCTGACAGCAAAAATTCAATTTTATTTTTCTATTCTTTTTTATTTCACCTCAAAATTTATCTAACTTCTATTTTGGCTATCATTTCATTATCTCAAATGAGATCGCTATATGGTCAGAAAATCTCAGATAAGAGGTTGGCCATGATATTGTTTCTTTTGTCTCTTGATCAAGAAAGTAGTTTCACTCCTTATAGAAATCCACTGAGGTCACATGTTGTTTTAAAAACTATTGAGTCTATTTTTTGGACTATGTATGCTGAGATTCTCAAAGAAGACAACAATAAAGAATACATAAGTGCCTTGAATTATTTATGATCTATCTTAGCCTTTTATGCTTGCTTAATATGAATTTTAAATAAATACAGTATGTTTTCCAAACAACTCCAGCAGTTGTTTGCCAGTAAATTCTGGATTAGGTTGAGGCTGGTGCCCTGTTACTGTGGGACATCACAATCCTGTGACATGCAGCTGACAGCTCTCTCTCCTCCTGCAGAGCCTCTTCTCCTTGGGGAAGAAGGAAAGATAACTGTATTCCTGTTTGTGATTACTTGATTCTCCCTTGTTAGTTGCATCATCTTATTTGTTACTTCTCAGAGCGTGCCGCCACTCCAGCAACTCCTTCATCAAAAAATCGGAAAATGATCTTGCATTGTGCTTTACAAGAGAAAAAATAACAACTCAGTTTAGTTTGCTGTGCTTCCTGTCCCCTGTGGCAGCCTCCTGTTAGGCTGGCAGAGACCGACGGTACAGCTTCAGTCCCCTCAATTTATTTTGATATTGAAAATGGGAATACCATTAAAAATGACTGGGCTTTCACTATTGGAATCTTGACAGGTGCTCACTTTGCGTTAGTTAATCATTCCCTAACAAGTCTTTCTTCCAATTTTTATGACTTTATACTGGAGCTTTTTCATTTGCAGCATTTTAGACAATTTATTGTGTAAATATCATGAGAGAGAAGATTATAGGAAAAAAAAAATCACAATTTTACACAGTTCCCTCATTCATGTATTTGACTTCTAAGTTTTCTAATTTGAATGTGCATTGAATGCAACATAGCAATACACTTGCCTTTTTTTAAAAGTATATGTTACTATAATTTATCAGACTTGGTAAAGCTGAATATATTCACTAAGACTTTAACTAACCAGTGACAAACAGCTGCTTTACCAAACAGTTTTTAGGTAAAATATGGACCCTTTTTAAAGACATTTACATGGTTTGTTAATTTACATGTTTCATTCTACCAGTGAAAACATATTTATGTAGCAATATATATGTATGTCAGTTATTTATTGGAACTAGTGTCTGCATTCATTGCATCAAGACTATAAATAAATAGTAAAGTGTTGTTTTTTTTCACAATTGTTTTGTGTTTGAAAAGTTGCTCAATTTTTCCATGCATCTTGTAACAGTCTCCAAATGCAGCTTTTTGCTTTAGCTGTCGGCAGGAATCAGACAGTTTAGCAGTGAGAACTTGTTTGTCATACGCTCCATCATCTGCAGCATACCCCAGGAGGGCGTGGAGAAATTGGATTTGGGTGAGGAATGTGACAGAGTCATCCTAAGGGATGGATGTGACATTGGCTCTGTGTGACAAGGAAGTGGTGATGAGGTGGTGTGAGTACACTGGATCCCTGTCACCCCCACAGCTCCCCATCTCCCATATCTCCAACACCCTCTTTTTTTTCTCACCACTTCAAATGCTGTAATAGCTTGGCGATTGGCTTGTGGTTAAGTTACACCACCGGAAATGTTGTTTTGACCTCATGCCAGCATTAAACCTATTTACCAGCAATTCTCTAGACAGGCACTTAATGCTTCTGGTAAATGCAGTGACCAAGAACAGGAGCTCAATATTCAAGGACTAGGGACAATTACACTTCTATCACAATATATATTTATGCACTTTTTTATTTGGTTAGTATCTAATTTTTGAATGCTATACTGACAGTTTTTCCTTTGGAAACCATTCTCTTTTTTTTTTGTTTGGACTGATATATTTATTTCTTGGTGACAATTTTTTTTTGTCATCTTTTATCAGTTGGTTTCTGACAGCTGTCCTACCATGTACCTGCTTTTATGTCATAAAGTTTCAGTGTTGGAGTCCATAACCTAAAATCAGCACAGAAATAAACTGACTGTTGAGAGAGTTTAGGTTTCTGTCAGCTGTGTGGTGTGATGCTAGACAAATCTTTACACACTGCTTTTGAATGACATGTCTTGAAACATGCTATTCAACAACACTTATAATGTGTTTTAAATAGGCATTTGCTTTGTTTTGTGTTTGTGATTCTGGTCACAAAACCAATTATTAAATAGAACTGCAAGCAGTTATCATTGGGGTCCAAGCCCCTAGAATCATGCCTCCACCCCACCCCCTCACACACACACACACACCCACCCCCACACCCAACATAGTCCCCTCCCCAGTCAACCAAGGCTATATATATGGTTGTCGTGTTTTAGCAGCCCCAGTGGTCAACTTTTGCTAAACTTTGTACAGGACTTTGTTTAAGCAATTTGACCTTTTAGGTCTGACCTCAAAGCAAAGTCTTGAAGGTTTGTGTCGAATTTCATAAAGATTCAATAAGCCATTTTTTGTGCCCTATGGCACAATGTTTGTTCGATTTGGTCCAGTAATTCAGAACTGGCTCCCCCAAAAGTGGTTTAAAATTAATCTTATCAGCTATTGTTGTTTTTAAGATACAGCCAAATAGGTTTTATGCTAGCTAACATTAAATATTTGCACAGGAAAAATGTACACATTTCTGAAAATAGTTACTTGTCCTTGACAACCTGTATTCAGCTTGGTATCTAAAATTACCATGGTTAGTTTCATAGCGATTGACCTTTAATCTTCCGAAAAGAAGTCAAAAGTTGGTTGTGCCAATTTTGCAACGGAGCAAACAGAATTTTGAGGCGGAAATGGCTTGGTCTATACCATGTGATTCAGTGCAGTGCAGGGATTGTGTACATATACGGCCCTAAATTGTCTGACTTACAGTTTAGAAGTTACTTGACAAAATGCAAAAAAAATAATAATAAGAAAATCATAGTGCCCCCTATGGGTGGACACATTTTATTTTTTTTGTAAGCAGCATATGCAAGCCCTAGTTACAACCATCTAAATATAATCTTAAAACTCTTTGTGGTTTGGGCTGCAGTATGACATATTTACAGAAAACAAATAAAAATGGAAAATAGTTATAACAGGAAGAACAAAAAAACAACAGTTTCAGTAGGGTTCCATGATCCACTGGACGCATAGAAACGCTACTTCTTTGCAGCCGCATCCCCTTGCCTCCACTGGCTTAAACCCCCTAATAAATCACTTAACCAGCTGGCTCATTCTGCCCAGTGCCTGGTATTAGTCATGGTATTAATTATTTTACCTGAGGCTAACTTGTAGAAGTTTTTTTTTATTATTCTTGTTGACAATTTGTTCTTATTGTAAAGATTATACCCTCATCTGTTGTTTGAAAATGATGTCAAAGAAATTAAAAGTTGTTGTTTAAAGACACAAGTGATACATATAAAGATGTGTATATATACTTAACATTTAAAGATGATTTAGTTCTAAAAGATTAATTCCTCCCTGGCCAGAGAAGACATATATAGCCAGTATAAAGTATAAATTCACTTTTTTTTGGTAGTATCAGAGTACTAGTTACTATAGAAAGAACCAAAAATAACTGATTTACTGGCCAGGGCAAGTAAATAGCCAGTGTTGGACATATGTAGGCTTTATCAAAAGTTAGAATGACTTTTAAAGATGTGAAAGAATTAATTTTTTATAACCCCCCCAAAAAAAACCCAAAAAAACATGCACTTGTCAGAGAATACCATCCAAATTTACTGCTAGAAGACTGTAGGCGTCCTTGTGCCTCTTATGTTCATCGATTCATTGTTCCTATGAGACTGGATTGAAGGTCGTGGCACTAAACTGTGTCAACAAATGGAACATCACTTTACACTGAGTCGACACTCGTGGTCATTGGTTTACCATAAAATTGCTGCAATCCATTTTACCATTCACTCATCTTGTTTTTTTTCTTGTTCTCTCCATAGAGGCGACCATGCTCAGCTACGACGGCAGTAAGTTTATGAAGGTCCAGCTTCCAGTCGTGATGCACACAGAAGCGGAGGATGTGTCTCTGCGGTTCCGCTCCCAGCGAGCCTATGGCCTCTTGATAACCACCACATCTCGGGACTCTGCTGACACCCTGCGCCTAGAATTGGAGAGTGGCCGCGTCCGGCTCATTGTCAATTTAGGTAACGCCTCGGATGTTACACACACACTGCAGCAGCAAAACCAGCTCAAGCTTGATAACACTTAAAAATGCACTCAAATTCCCCTACACATGTCACCATTTATTCTCATTTAGTATTTTGAATAGAAGAGGCTGGAACTACTTTCAAGGTCCAAAGTCTGCGGCTCTAGGCTCACTGTCAGTTGAACACACAGATACTATTACCCAGCAGGGAATGCTCGCTGCCCACTACAACAGCTAATTCAGATCCACAGAGATAGATGTGCACAGATTTTAAGGATATTCTTACTTCATAAACATTGACTTATTCGTCAAAAATTTTGTTCACTGGCCACTAAATTGTCTGAACTGGCACCCTTGTTTGATTATTTGTTTCTATATAGCTGAAATCGATGACTTCTTTTGGAAGCAGATCTTGTGCCAGATAGTCAAAACATCAGATTATCTGCCATATGCATGTTGAATATTAGGACATGACTGCATATAAAGCAGCGTCTGACCTAATTTCAGTCTCAAACATGTCCATCTGTTTTCTACAATAATAGAAAATTAAAGACAAGATGACAGACAGACGTTCCTGTGTGTACATTGGTTTATTTGCACAAGAATCTAGTGATGCCTGTGGGAAGTTTGATATGCCTCAAACACTGCAACACCACACAAATGATAGCCATTTATTTCTCCTTTCCACTGGCTAAACAGAAATGGGCTCCCTAAGCGGAGCCGTTTAGTCTTGCATGCAAAGCAGACAAGTCTGTGTCTGCTGTCAACTTAAAAAAAAAAAGCATGTGTGCCACTATTGAAGACAATAGCGCCACACTCTGACAGGGCTGACAAGTTAGATCACCACCACTACAAGAAAATGCCCTCTGATGTAAACAAGAGGTTGCCCTATTTTGTTTTCTTTTGAATTCTTTTTGACACATTTAAGACTTTTAGGAGTTTGTCTCCGGCCTCAAGCCCTTGAAGCTTGTCTTGGTTGTCCCCCCCTCAACAAAGCTGAGCATTCCCTGAAAGGGTAGGCTAGTGTTGTTCTCTGGCTGTTTGCAACCACTTTTCTGCTGTGGTTGACAACACATGACAAGCAGGGCCAAATGGGAAGAAGGGGTGGGGGGAGGTTGATCTGGGTCACCTTTCTCAGAGCACGGTGGCACAAGCTTGAAAACAAAGAAGTAAAGAAATAAGTAGACGTATTGGACCTAAAGTTCAGTTATGCATTTGTTAAAGTAAAGTTAAATAGAGATTTTGTGGTAAAAATAATGTGCATTTTTTAATTCTAGAAAAGATGTAATTTTAATGCTGCAAATAAGGAAGAAATATTCAAATATTTAAAATTGAATTTTACAAACAACTCAAAAAGAGTAATCTTAA
>JAOXNZ010000105.1:22903170-22914835 GCA_028566095.1 Kryptolebias brasiliensis
TTCCTTGAAGGACTGTATGTCCCCCACCGCCTTTAATGCCAGAGATTTAGACTAAGATTATTTTAAAAAATAAGTTAGGATTTTTTTAATACCACCACCCCCACACAAAGATAGAAAAATCCAAGTCATAAAAATTCATGTTTTCTGCCACACTTTACTCATACAATGGTAATTGGTGTAGTTCAGAGTGAACACAACAACAGACTGTTTATGACGTTGTTAAAAAAATACACTGGCCTGAACTAGGCTATTATATTGTAATTTTGAATAGTAGTTCTAAACACATCTGTACGAAGGCAACACTGATATGAATAATAATTTATTACATTCATCTTAACAATGTATAATCTCAGCAAACTCTGTCGTTCAGAACTAATATTTAGGAGTTAGGGGTTTTGCCTATATTCACATGGTCAGGATGAAGACTTGCTGTAATTAAGGGGCAACCGTTATGCAAAAAATACAAATTTGGTATTCAGATGAATCCCCACTCATCTAAGTACCCACAACCAGCACATGGAGAGTGTTGAAAATGTTGTAATTGGGTTTATCACAACTGATATTACCAATGCAATATTCTACAATAATATCACAATTGCCTGTTTTCCTAATATCATGCAGCCCTACTTATAGTAAACTTACCACAAGTCAGGGATCATTGTGTTTCTTCATGTTTCATCTATCCAGTAGATCAATGTGGAGGGGAGGGCACGTGTTCTAGCAGTAAAACTGTAGCTCAGCCGTGGCTGTAATCTTTTTGTGAGCCTTTCAAATGAAACTACAATGACAAAGGAAGATGTGAGATTTTCTGGCAGTTTTTGTGCTAAAAGTAGCACTCGTCTGTCTGGAACAGCACTGTAGTGGCTGGTGCACAAATTGCTGTTTTGTGGTAGTGTTAGCAGCATGTTGCTACCAAATACCAGTGGAAAAGACAACCACTTATTAATGACTGTCATAAAAACTATTCACATTTGTAGACCTTCCATTTGAATAGTCTTAAACTCTTGAACATTTCATGAAGTATTACTGCAACAAATCCAGTTTTTACATGGATTCACCAAAAGTAAAATAAATAATGAGTTTGTCCAAGAATTTATATGCACAGTTATTTTGTTTCACTTAACCTCCTGTGAACTTTGAGGAGTTTTCTCTCAGAGTAGGGCATTGTGTTTCAGAACATTCATGCCCAGCTCAAACTCAGGCCCTAAGGAATTGTTGCAGATAGTTGTGTCCCGTTCCTCTGTGTTGGCACGCGAGGATTGGACCACTTATTTTGGTTTCAATCAATACAAATGGAAACCCATTCCAGTAGTAAGGGCAATAATGTGGGGGTTGGGAAGGAAATATGCACTGGAGTAAACAGCCTGCTATCTCATGAAGTGAATTTATCTCAGCCTGGGATATGGTCCTCTTTTAATGCATTTCTGCCAAACAAATCTATGTCTGAAAATATTTGGGTCTCGTGAATTGAACGCTTGCCCTAGCTTTGAAGAGACATTGTGCCCAGAGATATGAGAGAATCTATTGTAAGTGCTTTTGTGCATTCGCTTCAGTAAACGTTTGCTCAAACATGCTTAGATGCTGGCAAGAATATTTGCACATTCAGCATAAAGTTTAACCGATTGGTTGTAGGGCAGTACAGGGCTAGATAACTAAATTGACATTTTGTGTTATGACAGGAGAAAATGTTCTTGTTTTGTCACTATAAAAACCTTACAAGAATGGACTTACATAAAAGAACATAAAGATTAACTTAAGGAGTGAGTAAATGAGAATATGCAGGAGAATGCTCACCCTAACACGTCTTAACTAATTGGGTAAATCAGATAGTATTCTAAATTTTCTTTTAGTATGAAATAAAGGGAACAAAAGCATCAATAATTTAGGCCAACATAGAATTGCCATCTATCTATTTAAAGATTGGTGGAGCAGTTCTATATAGCGTATTGAATAAAATCAGTAAACATTTCTATTGAGTGGCAGAAGATTATTTAATTGCATGAACATGAGCGTTTTTGATCTCTCCACTTAATCCCAAACCCAATATACCCTGTGAACCAAATCTGTATTAATCCATAGCTTTAAGTGCACCATTTACCACTACCAAATTTTAATCTGCAGAAATATCTGACTTGTTTTTTGACAGAATAAACTTTTAGTCAAAGTATTTCATCCTGAAGGAGTATCAGATTAGTAAAGTGTCAATTGATAGATCAGCTTGCATCTCACAAACATATTTCTTAAACTTACTGTAATTTAAAGAGCTTGATGTTATGTCTGGATCTCCTTTCACAAGTATCAAACACTAAACAGAATGATCTTGAACTATCTCTGCACAGATTTCACAGTAGCTGTTTATAAATGGAGAACATTCACATTTTTTGTCATGTTTGGCCACAATAAGAAGTTTTTTTGTTTGCTTGCTTTTTTTTTGTTTTGATTGTTTTTAATTTTCATTTATTCTTCTTTCAACTCAGGATGAGTGGTCACTATCTGGCTTGATTGTTTTTCGTAATTCTCTATGCTGAGTGAATTTAAATAGGTTTTTGTGTGGCCATGTGTGGGCAAAGGCTGTTGCATGGAAACAAGGTCTCAGTTCCTCCCACCCTGGATGCCGTAACGTGTCTGTACCTTTGTCTGTGTAATGAGATCTTGGTGGGAATTTTTGTATAATAACCTACATCTTTGAATGCCATGAATTTAAGCTCTACATATTCATGACTTATTGTTCATTTGCCTTATGGTTTGACATTGAGAACAGCTGTGGGAACTCATAAAGTTTAAGTCTTCATCATGTGATGTGTTTTCATGTTGGCAGAGAGTGACATTAGTGTGAATGAGCTGCAGTGTCTTACCATGTCACATTTTATGTATGATGCAGAGATCTGTTGGGGATCTGTTTGTGGAAAAAAGAAAATCTTTTACTTATGTGTTCATTACTGTGACATGGTCACAGACACATTCTACATATTGAGCTGTCTGCTTATTTTATATCTGCTTGGATCAGAATCTTATCCAGAATCTATATACAGTAATTGTTTTGCAGTTGTGAGAAACTATGATGTTTGATGCATTTTTTAAAATAATTGGTAGTCTGGTGTGGCATGTTGAGAGAAAATAAGAAGCTTTTATTTCTTAACAATGGCATACTAATTAGATGTGTTGATACAAAGTCGGAGCTAAACTATTCTGCAGGGAGATATAGTGACACTGAATATTTTCCTCTCTCAGAAACTTGGGCTATTGAACATGAAACCCAGGAGAATTGTGGTAAGAAACTAAAACATCCTTGAAAAAAGTTTGCTGACATGTGCTTAACTACTTAAAAACTATTTATGAATATTGTATTTTACAGGTCATCACCTCTACCTGCAGTCTATCTAATATTTGAAAGAAAAAAAAATAATGTCACAAAACATATAATTTATTTGTCTCAAAACCTGGCATACCTTTATCCTCCAAGTAAAAGCAACAAGCTTGAAAGCAACTTGAAATGCAAAATAGAACCAATTTATTCCGAATTTTTATTCAACTTTATTCTACAGGTTACACAAATAAAAAACACTTCTTATGCACATTACGAATCTCATTTTATCTGTACAAAGCAAGTGTAGAATATATTTAAGTGTAAAAATACTTTTGAATAATTAATAATTAATTGAATAATTAATTTATCTGAGCTCCAGCTTTAACTGGAATAAACACCATAGTGACTTATTCACACATTTTGAATGTGACATGGATCCATCCATTTTCTTTACCTGCTTTTCCATGCAGGTTCACGGGGGAGCTGGTACCTATCTCCAGCAGACATTGTGTGAGAGACAGGGTACACTCTGGGCAGGTTGCAAATCCATCTCAGGGCCACATGGAAACAAATGAAACAGAAACGGATTCACACTCTTACTCACACCTAGTGACAATGTAAAGTTAACAATTAACCTAAGTTGCATGTTTTTGGTCTGTGGAAGGAAACCAGAGGTAAACGTGGCATGCTTTTCACAGTTATACTTCACACACTCAGCTTTAGTACTTTAGCTGTTTATATATAGAAACAAATGGATATGCTTATTCTTGAAGGGTCAGCACTGGCTTAGCTTCTCACTGGATTTGTATTTCTATGTGCTGTTATCTCCAAGGAAGATGCAAGCCTAAGTCACGTGGTAGAGGTTGCATCTACCTAGTGCATTTTACTGTACACAGCAAATGTTTACTTGACCTCTTTTTGCTGTGAATCTGTGAAGCTAAGAAGGTTATTTTATTTTGGTCAGCTACGCTATGAATAAATAACTTTTTGCCAAAAAAAAAACAAAGAAACAAATAAAAACACAGAAAAGGCTTTGCACTGAGCAGAAGCATGTGTCAACCATGCAGTCCATTAAATCTCTCTGTCAGAATAGTTTCTACTGCTGCACCTTTTGTTTTAGTACAGCTGTGTTAAACCATGCCTTCCCAGCATGGCAGGTTTTCATGTGAAGCATGTGCAATGTACATCTACTGCATTGCTTATCTCATAAAGGTGGGCACTACAAGATGACTCACAATACCAGCATTCATCTGTTCATTTCCTTTTTTTCCCAGGCATTTAAATGAGTTAGGACAGAGACAGAAGGTTCAGTGAAGGTCTACTTTGAATGAAGAATACAGAAAAAAGGAGTGTTAATATTAGTTTTCATGTTTATGAAGGAGATGCTTTGATTATGCAGCTTTATGCAAATTGATTCACATTTGATGGAGGCTACAACATGTCTTTGTATATATAGAGATACAGTAGGTTGTGAAAGCCAGAATAAAATTAAGTGCACATTTTTACATTTCTTCAAAGTAGAGTAGAGCTTCTTCATTAACCTTTTATTTTATGTTTTCACTCCAAAATAAGTCAAACCTTAAAGACAGTGAGCAAATTACAAAAGAGAAGAAACAGTTGGTTTACTTAGAATTTCAGAAACAGACATTTTCCTTTTCCCACTAAGCCTTTTGTTGTCCCAGTTAACTGGAGTGCAGCAGAGTGGTTCACTAACAAAGATGCTTTGGATTCGTAAAGGGAGACAAGGTCTGTCCTTGACCTGATCAGAAATAAGCTTTCTGAAACAGAGGCACATCTATTTAGAAAAGATTTTAGGAGAGACAGACACAGACGGACACCGTGGCCCACCACATCTTTGAAACTGTCATAGGAGATCGAGAGAAAGCCTCCAGAAAGCTGCCGACCTGTGACCCCTATCTCTGGCTTATGCATTCTCAGAAACATCATCATCGCCACGCAGCCACTTACTGGCACACTTTTAAGAGTGTATGTCGGTACAGACACACACTCACACACACTCTACATACACTTACATACAATGACTTTTGAATATTATTTCCTCTGTGTATGACTTGAGTGTTCCTTTAAATTGATTTATGGAAATGAATGACACATTTCGAGAAAAATAACATTTTAGCTCAAGGAGTGTCCAAAGCTTCCATTGCCAGCAGAATCCAATGAGTGAAAGGAGCAAATAAAGCCTGATGGCTATACAAACAACTCAATGTGAAATGAAAAACAAAATTCCATCTGTTTATCTTTTATACACAATATATCAACTGTATATAGTTTGAACTTAGTTCAACACTGGCAATAAAAAGGTGCTTTGTGAAGTGCACATGTGCACACAATCTTGTTTGTATATTTGTGTTTTTTTAAGAAAATAAACAAGGTTGTTTTTTTTGTTGTTTTTTTCTTCAGCCATTGGGCGTTTATGATGATAAACTGCAGTGCAGAGTGATGTTCACAGCAGAATAAATATGTTATTTTCTTGCACAACTAAAGACAGCGTCGCTCCCTGAAACCAGCAGATAAAAAAGGTCCTGTGCTTCCAGTCTTACACAACCAAAAGGTGTTATTTTCAATTAGCTATTTTTAACTTCACTTAGTTCCTCCATTCAATTATTTTTAGTATCTTTGTCACCTGAAACAGAATTATCATAAGGGTGAGGAGAACTCATCTGGATTTTGTTCATTTGTTTTCCCAAGTAAGAAAGAAGTCATTCCGTTGCATCAGCATGCACTGTTTGCAGATTTGATGCAACAAAAATAAACCTGCATTATTTCTTATTAGTTGACTGTTTTATCAGCCTTATTTGTGTTGTCCCACAGCTTGCATAACACATTGGATGAGCAGCACTAATCTCTGGTTGCTGCATTTGAAATAAATTAGAAATTTGCTGATTTTTTTTCTTAGCTTCAATGCACATATGTTTCTTTAATATAATAATCATTCACTGTGAAACGACTGTGTTTGCATGAGAGACAGATGTTCATAGAAAGTGGTATTCACATAATAATGAGGAGTCATGACTGTTGTCATTCAAACTTTAAGCCATGAGACTCTGTATCACGAGGAAGAGATGATGAGGTACTGATAAAGTAGAAAAGCCCAATATTGGTTAGAGTTTACTCTATTTACTGTAATATAAAGACCAGACAGACAGCCGCTGTGATGTTATGTTGTATGATAACATAAACTGTATTGGCATTCTGGCCTCCCTCTGTGTTGAGATACTGTACAGCTTGTGTGTTTGTATGAAGTGTTGACTCTCTGTGTGTGTCTGTTCAGATCATGTCACATTTTGGGATGACTAAGACAGCACTGTGTTTCTATTTATGTCCTTTTGCACACATTAGCATCAGTGCATTGTGTGCTCGTCTGCTGCCCTGTGTAGTATTTGTGATGTGCATGCTTGGATGAGTACTGACACATTTAATATTCACCAAAAACTTTCAGTTGTAAAAAGGCAACCAGTTTGTTGGGGTTGCCCACAATAAAAGATGGACGATAATGTTTTTGCATTTGTCTGTGTGTGTGTCTGTGGGGGTGTGTCTGTGTGCGTGTGTGGATTTGTACACCTGTCTGTTACTAAAATAAATCATGAACCACAAGTCAGATTGTAATGAAACTTGCAGAAAGTACTCATTGGATGTACATGGCTATATACTGTATATGGTATATATATATGGTAGCTGAGACTGAGCCAAAGCACATATGGTGCTAACAGCTAACAGATTTGTTTAAAACTTTGAGAATAACTATTTGGAGCCAGCTCTGTCTGTTTATTAGCAAAGTATCTCATGAACCATTGGACAGATCTTAAGGAAACTTTCTGGAAAATAATCATTGGATAGAAATCTACAAATGAATAACTTCTGTAACAAACCCAATTCAAGATGGCTGCCGCAGTCAACTGACAACCTGAAAAGGGCTATAAATCAGTCAAGTTTACAGATATTGAGCCAAAATTTGGTTGAAAGTTATTTACAACACACACTCTGAGCATGATATCTTGCAATATCACATGAGATCAATGCTATTTTCAAGGTTTTTCCTAAATTTCATTTTCATTTCATTTCATTTATTATTTATAAAGCGCTTAAAAACCAACGGCAACCAAAGTGCTGTACAGGTCAATCAAAAAATACAAAGTTGACAAATGGCTACAACTCATTTCTTAACACAAAATGATCTAAAAGTTTGCCACGAAAGACAATGGGCGATATTCCTTCAAGGAATGCTAGGCCTTTAATTTTATGCTACCATTTCACAAGGTAAACATTTCATGATCGCATGACTTGATACCAGAAGTACTTTGTAGATGGTAACATGCTCTCTTCACTACTATTTTGTGTCCCTACTAACGTACAACATATCTAAGAGGCTCAGGCTTTCATTTATAGGGCCGCATGTGTGACTGAGCTTGACGCAGATGTGTCGCTCCACCACACATCAGGTAAACAGTACCTGCTTCATGCATGAATTGGCCTGCATGCAGGATCTGTTGATAGAAAACAAAGCCATCTGAAACACTAACCTGCACCTGCTTATTATCACATTAAGTTTTGCTGTTGTGGATATGCATCTTTTTATAATTCTGCTGAATGTGTCATTTAGAATATTGCATCATTAGATATGTTTTTCTAAAATAGAGACAGTTAACATTATAGTAGCTCTTGAGGGAAAAAAAAACAAAAAAAAAACATTTCTACTGAAGTACTTTTAGTTTTTCTCCCTCTCTAAAAGGTCTCTCAGTGTGGGATGCAAGTGTTTCTTGATGAGTCTTTAAGTGATTATAAGGCCTTATTTCAATTGGGTCAAGTACTCATAGAATGCCCATCTGTGACTCTCCCTCTGGGTTTCCTTCAGTCATTGAAAAATCATTTTTCAGCTCGGTCCACTGTAGATGCAGCTCTGCTTTAGTAACAGGAATTGCACTTGTTCTATTTCCCCTTTTCCTCTCTGTGGTATTATTCAATCCAAGACAAATTTCTCCTCCCATCATTGATCACTTTATTTAGGGGCAAAAAGTCAACTACAGTTTCTGAAATGTGGACCTGTTCTCCCTTTTGGATTTCCAATTACATTTTGTGCTTCAACAACAAACAAAAAGAAACAGAGCGGTGCAGCAGAAATGTACTCAAAGCATCACTTGCATCAAAAGCACAATCCTTTGGGTCTTAAATGGAAACAAAGACAAGCTGTTTTGGATTTCTGTCAAGAAGACGTCTGACTTAATCTCAGCAGGAACTCAAGTGGGAACACTAGGAAACCAAGTCTTTTAATGGCAAAGGTTTATTTTTGGAGAAGGACTTTCTCATTTCGTGGCCAATACTCTATAATCATCTGGTTAAAGCAGCTGCGATCTGTAACTGTGCTGAAATTAGTTTAGGCTGCAGTCCCAGGTGTTTGCTTCAGTGCAAGCAGAAGGAATTCAGTTGTGAATGTTTCCCTGAAGCTATATGCATAGCTTCTCTTTTTTCTTGCTTTTTATATTTAGCTCATCAAATAACTGCAGAAAAGTGCACCCAACGAATGGCTTTTTTTTAATTCTGGTAGATCCTAGAAATTGATCATCATAAAGCTGGAGTATGAGATTACAACACACTCCACTCTTTTTAAATATCTAAAGTAACCTAATGCAATTGTGAGGTTTTTAAAAGATAATTTGCTGTGAAATTTTCTTTAATTGTTGCTCTTTGCTGCTTCATTACATCAATCTGTTCATCATCTGATAAAACTACAGTCCTTGAATGCACTTTTGAGTCCCACCACTTGGGGGCACAAATTAACAAGTAAGTGGTACAAAACCTGCCAAAGGTATCACATAGCTGATAACGCATTAATATTAAATGCTGCAGTACTAACAAACCATTTCCTCCTACATAAGCAGGTTCAGAATTTTGAATATGTTTCACCATATGCACATATATGCATTTTGACATTAAGCTTTGTTAATAAAGTTCCAAATGTATTTCTCTGCAACGGTTTGCTTAAAAAAACACAGTTAGGTTGTTGTCCTTGGCAAAAAGCCCTGATAGATTGCCTTATTAACAGAAATTATGCAGAATGGACTGCTGATAATTATAAAGGCGTGAACACATTGAGCAGGAGAAAACCTTTTTCAACATTCCAATGAGAGCAAAATAATGCTGCTAACTCTTTTGCACCAGGAGACTTTACCAAAATATTACAATTATACAACATGAGAAAAACAGAGTTGCCTAATATTATAGCAATATCTATCTTGTACTGCAGTTGTTTTTCACAACTATATGGGAACACAGGGGGATGTACCAGAATACATCAGATGTAACCAGATGTTATATTGGAGTTATTTTAGTGAATATCTTCAATAATATGTTCATGTTCAAATCTTTGTTTACCGTTCAAATTCAGATTACAGCTGAGATTTTTTAAAACACAAATTATTTTTGTACTTCTATTAAAAATGAACTATTTGAAATGTGTTCATTTTTGGCCCAGACCTTCCTCAAGGTTTCATTTCTTGTTTTTTTCTTGTTATGTGAATAGTTGCTCAAAGAATAAAATGTAGAATAACATATTATCCTATGTGTCATGCTTGCTAAGTTGGCTTTCTTTGGCCATGAAATGCCTCTGTATTCCCTGTAAACCATAAAGATTAGCTCAGCAGTGCTTACACTGTTTTTTTTCCTCCCTCCAGCTTAGAACATAGCGTTTCGAAAGGGAGGATGTTGAATGGCCAGTGTGCAAACAGAAGCAGCACACTGCAGCTGAGCCTTGTGTTCCTTAGTCCCAAACTCTGAGTACTCTTCCCAGCTGAACCAGATTGTGTTTATCAGCGGGGCTTTTTATGTCCACATGTTCCCTACTTTCCTCTAACCCTGCTGCACACAGAGTCTGGGATCAGCCTTCCCCCTTCTGTGAAAAATGGTCTTTTATTAGCAGGCGAGACAGACTTGCCCAGATTCAGCACCCTCTTCGTGGACAGTTCTCAACTGCCAACTCTGGCACAGTGCGTGCTTTGTTTACATATGTGTGCGTCACTGTGAGAATGTAGAGGGGTGTGTTTGTATATGTGTGTGTGAGAGAGAGATAGAGCGAGAGAAGAGAGTTGCCCAAACTATATGAGCTGCAGCATCATCAGTCCTTTAAAATTTTGCTAACGATACACTGCAGAGTAGGTGAGACATTATAGGAGGAAGTTCTGCATGACAATACGAGAGAAAGGTTTAGGTTGGACTTCTTGAACTATTTTATTTCAATTCAAACAATTATTACACAATTTAAAAAACAAATCAGATAGTCAGAGAAAGATAAGAAGACAGAGAAAAACAAACTGGGAGAAGGGGAAATCCAAAAAAGATAAGATGCCTAAAGTAGATACATATAAGTCCAGTTTGTCCTTTCTTTTTGTTTATCTGTTTTCCCATTTTACTGCTGGGGAATGTCCACACGGGAGAGTAACTTAAAAAAGGCTGAGCAGAAAGAGTAGAGATGGACGGTGAAAGGAATCACGGCTGGGGGACATATCTTCAATTTCTGCTATTCTGCCTAAATAGGCTCTTCCTCTGCAATGCACTCAGGCTCCAGTGATTCGCTATGTGAACGCTGCCCATTTGCATAGCCACTCTCCCTCCTGCTTCCTGGCTGGCTGTTGAGGCTCCCCCTCCCTCTGTCCTCCTGCTTCTCCTCCTCCTCTCTCCCATCTTCCTCTTGCGCACATCTTCTGGATCGGCGCTGCTTGTGCTGCCTGTGAGTGAGCGTTTGTTCTTCCCAGGGCTGCTCTCAGGTACTGCCGTTGTCGTCACTCGGTCTCACAGAGAGCAGAGATCTCTTGATGGGGAACGGCTGCGCTACTTGGCACAACTTAACAGGTGCAATCTCGCAGTCGACTGTGGGCTGGCGCACATGCAAATGAGCTGCGGATTTAACTATGGTCTCGTTGCACTGGACGTCCTTTAAAACCACTGGAGGAGGAAAAGGAGGAAAACTCAGAATGTCTACCTTGATTTTCTGAAGAAACTCACTTTGAACAGGTGCTGCCAGTCTTTTCCTAAGTAGGCTGTCTTCTCTAGCTTGCAGCAGATTTTTTGGGAATATTAAGTTTCTCTTTCTTTTTTTTTTTTTTGGTGGGAAGATGTTTCTGATTTTGTGAGGGCTTAACGAGGATAAAGGGAGAAACAGAAAAAACAAGGGAACTAAGGGATTCGGAGCAAACTGGGATTTCTCCATTTCTTCTTGAGGTTGCTCTAATTTCTTGAGTGATTTTTTTTTTTTGCATGATGTTTATTGATACTTCTGAATCTGTTTGGGTGCTACTACGGATCTCTTAACTCAGTGAAAAAAAGAAACCAGCAAAAAAAAAAAAC
>JAOXNZ010000105.1:22939251-22965796 GCA_028566095.1 Kryptolebias brasiliensis
CTTAAATTCAAACATTGATCCTCAGACATAATATTGGTCCAAATTTGTCTCTTTTAGAATTGAAAATTAACAACTATACCAAAAGTATATATATACAAATAGGCATATATGCAAGCTTTTCATCTTGTGATCCATTTGTATTTATTTTAGTAGAATCACCCCTTTGGATATTTGACATTAATCCAGATAACAACCATTTTGAAAAATTTTATTTTGTTCATCCTGTCCCTCTTTATAGGCATTACTCAATTGTCATTGTCTTATGTAAAATCATTTATTTTCAGTTTTTACTAAGACTGCAAAACCCATTTCCTACTGAATACCTCATGAATTACTTTGCGTCATCAATTTACAAGAGGACTTTGCTAAAAGTTTGTCATTTTATTTTACCACTGCAAAGTACCTCTTAAAAAACTGATGCTACTTTATTTTATTTATTATGTGAAATATTTTCCAATCTGCTGCATTCACAAACAAAAAAGAAAAAGAAAATCACTAGAGTTTTTCTGTTTATGTTATGCAGCATATTTTTTAGGTTTTATGCAAACCCTATATAATTTATAAATAATGCTTACAATCTATGGTAAATATTTTAAACATGCATATGAATGGATATATATTTTTTGCATATGCTTCTGCACTTCACTGTAATCACACAGAGCATAGAGCAAGAGCATTAAGAGTGGGCCGAGTCCAGAATTACCTATGCAATTACTCCTAAATATCTCTGGCAAAGAAAAATCCTCCAGGTTGCCTCTCAGCTAATTATTTCATAATTGTTGTTGGTGCCCTGTTGTTGATGTCTTCCGTAGGGCTTTGTTTGGAGCTGCATGAAATATTTAACAGACGACTCGCCTTGTTCTGGTCAACTTAATTACCTTTTTTCACTCCTGTGCTGTTCTCATCTCCAGCCCCTCATGCCTTCCATACAAGTTTGTTATCCACACATAAAAACAATGCGTGTGCTGTTTTTAATTATGCACTTCTGTGGAAATTTTGTTGAATGCCTCCATAGTTGAATATGTAGATGCTGGTATTGTTGCAGAGACGATAACTCCAGTTCAGATTTGTCTTATTTCTTGAAGTTTTGTTATATTTTACTGATTTGTTTTTTGGTTTTACTTGTACTCATTAACCACACAGACTCATAAAACTTTAGCGAAATTGATCAACAGGAAGTAAGACCTTGAGAGGCAGGATGTATCATATGAACAAATAGAAATCAGTGCAGCAGAAACCAATCATGACTGGGGTTGGTAAGTCAGGGAACTGTATCTGCTCCTAAAATGTCTCTGTCTCCTGAGAAAACAACCACACTGTCAGCAGAAACACTCATCTCCCTCGTTTTTATTTATTAATAATTAATTCAGTGGTCATCCAAATATCCTTAATAACTACCCGTCAATATTCTTAAATTTCAACTGAGTAATACCAAGTTTTGCTTTTAGTTCTCTCCAATTATATGCTAAACAGCAGTTGACATTCATGTCAAATAATCCTAGAATGATGTGTATTGTTATTGCTCTTAGAAGTGTCTGGTGTTTTGTCTTTTAGCTATGGGCTGAGCATTCTAAATGGGGCCTCTGGTCATAGATAGTTTCCTCTACAGCTTCTTCAGAGGAAGAGGCTTTGTGTTTGTGTGCATGAAAATAATTCTCAGCTTTTCTTTTATAATAAGTGCTGTGCAGAGACAGGCAGCAGTGCTGCCTGAGCAGAGGCAAACAATTCATGGTGTGTCATCTGCCTACATGTGCAGCACACTTTAGACCGGGAGATCAAACAGACAGGCACATGTTGTTCCTTTGTCCTCTTCCATCCCTCAGGTAAGCACATAAGGTGAGAGGGGCACCCTTGAATCTGTGGCCTCATTCTGCTCACTTTAGCAGCCATGTAGAATGCCTTTACTCTAGAGAGAACAGATATGTTGCAAGGACAAGGTTGACTTTTTGTTTTTGTTGCTGTAAATGCTGTACCATTAAGGAAAACCCTCATGGCTCAATCTGTGGGCCTTCTAAGTTGATGGCATGACCGATAATTTGGTTCTCTTGTCCCAGAAGGGCAAAGCAAACACCTTGACAACAGCAATTAAAAGTACATGCAAGCCTAAATCATTTCCTTGTCTGCATCTCCTCCCTTCTCGCGGCCTAATAAATCAGTTATGCTCAACGTATCCTCCCCTCCTCAACTCTTTAATTCACAAGTGCATTTTGTGAAATAGCTCAGTGGCTGACAAAGAACTCCTATAAAAGATGTAGAAAATTGTTGTGGGAATTCAGGGTCTCTGCTGGATCCACACAGAGCTTAACATTAACTAGTCAAAAGTTTCACTCTGCCATCAGGACTGACACATTATAATGGCAGATCAGGTACCAATGTAAAACTGCAGTGTAGAGTATTGCTATTTACTGTTGATTACACAGGCTAATGTTGCATATTACATGTTCTACTTTGTATGTCTTAACCTTATGCATGAAAGATTGAAAACATGTTTATCCTGTACACACTAGTAGCTCCCTTAAAATCCAATGGTCTGGAAATGTTGTCCAAGTTTTACTCTAGTGTGCAAAGTTTTAAACGAGACACCCCTGTGATCAATACCTTGTCTCTCTGTTTGCCCACTCTCTCATCCATGTAATAATTTCTGAGACTATTAAAAACCAGAATGCTGCTGTTATTTGTATGAAAAAGTAACAACTATTGAATGCCAGTGTCACCCACCACTATTTGTTAGTCAACTGCTGCATAAATCGATGGTCAGTCAGCCAGTCTGTATGTGTTTGTTTCTTGATCCATAAACCTCTACTCAATAAACTTACAAGCACTGGTCATTTAAACCATCACTGTGGTACACCAGCCATCCACAACATTAAAACCACTGACAGGTCAAATTAATAATATGGATTATCTTGCTACAATGGCATCTGTCATGGGGTGTGATATATTATGCAGTAGGTGAATGGTTAGTTGTCAGGTGTGATACGTTGGATAAGCATTCAGTTCGGAGGTCTGATAATTCTAGATTTATTGTTCTGTTAAGAAAACTTGGGTTCTGGCATTTATTGTTAATTCTTTGTTAGAGAACACCAAGTAAATCTCTGTATCACCATGAAAATCACTGATGACAATTGCCTCTTCTAGCTTGATAATGTATTACACTTAAAAAATGATCAGAAATGATGGTAGAGAGGTTACCGAGTGATTCAAACCCTGTTGAGCATCTGGGAGTTGTGATATAAACTTTTTATAAATGTTATGGATCAAACTGGGGTAAAAGGTGGCAATGAAAAAATAACTAAGACATAAAGTAATTTTATATCAATTCATTTTAAATATTTAAAATTATACACAAAAAGAAACTTTTTTTTCAATGATTCAGTGAAAATGTGCTTTACCTGGGACTAAACCTGGGCTTTAAAATAATAGTTTAGATTTTTGAAGTGTGGTTCTATGGATAGGTTATGAACAAGCAATATTGTCTGTGTTGTAAATAGTTTTTGAACTATTATCAGTTTGTCAGTTTAATTCTGACAGAACTGATGAGCTAGTCAAAACCAAAGTGGATTTCTGCTGTATTTAAACAGCTCTAGTCACAAAAATATCATAGCAGTTTATGTAAATTTTGTTTTATAAATCTTTAAACCTCCGTCAAGTTCTCATTGCACAGTTATTTGGGTAGAAATATTATGGTATCCCTGCTGGAAGTGCCCAAGGTTATCTACAGCTAGCTACTGATGATGAATTTTGTGTTTGCAAAAACCATAGAATTTCTTGTAAATTAACATGTAATACAAAACTGACAGTGATATAAAGATTTATAAAAAAGCTTTTGCAATAGACCACAAAGATTGTTTTGTTTGTTTGTTTGGACCTTATCGGTTTAGATTATGCAGCATCATTCATAATTACCAATGTCTACACGGAGGAGGTGGAAAGCAAAACACTAAACTGCTATGGACCTGTGAATGCACTTAGCCATGCCTATAAGCCTAAAACTTACCATGAAAGAGGTCATCAAAAGAGTTGACTTCATAGGTTTTGTCTTCAGAGTGATGGACTCAGCCACTCATGTTATTCTATGAATTTAGATGAAACTATGAGGTTACCCACAGTAAAAGCGTTGACAATGATTCTGTTTGAAAAAACAGAAATGTGTCTTTTAGGCAAGACCATAGCTAAGTCTGGCTGATTGCTATTCAAAGGACAAAAAACACAAAGAAGGGTCACAAAGAAGTTGTTCTTCAGATTTGTAAGGTTCAGTTCAGCTATATTGAATTCTTATATTTCTTCTTGGATCTGAGATTCTTGCCATAACAAAGAGTATGTTATATTTGTCTCTCACTGGAGACTTTCCATGTGAGGTCCTGACTGGCATCATGAATAACACTGTTTGCCAAAAAAAAAAAAAAAAAAGCCCATTTCACAAAGGCTCAACATCTTATTGTCTGATAACAAAAGGCATCTTCAGAGGTCTTGATAAGTCTAAGTTTCATCATGAGGAAAAACAACATGATATTCGACCAGTGGTTTCACTGCTGTGGCATTTTTCCAGGCTGGAAATAATCATATAATCGTTATCACTGCATGAAATCTTAATAGGTTCTGTCAATTAGAGACAAAGTAATGGCTTGAGACAGGAACTTCTGACGCCATCAGTATTTAACAGATGGCAGTAAAAAGTTTTTTGAGTCCATCAAGAGTTCAGTTGGAGCCACTTTTATTGTTTACTCTTATAAGTCTGTCTAGAGCCACCACAGTCATAACATTTTACAAAAAAGTCACAACTACTACAATTTTAAAAGATACAAGACTATGTAGTTTTAAAATGCAGTTTCTAGCAGTCCAGCAAGAAGAGGTGGGCTGTCGTTATATCAAAAGTGGTATCAGATAGAAATATCTGATATCTTTTGGCCCCAGTGGGGACTTTCTAGCACACCCAGGGAAGAGGGAAAGGCTGTGGCAGCAGGAGAAAAGCAGCGAACTGGTCACCCACAAGGTCTTATCTGTCTGTCGTATTATTTCACCACAAAGACCCACACAAGCCATATCTCACAGCCATCTCACTGATAAGGATGGCTGCCACAAACAAAAATAAAAGACAAAACAGAGAGAGTGTGAAAACAAAATAACAAAGCAGAGCACCGCTTCTTCATTGTGTTGGCCTTTTATTACCTTTCTCCAGAAGATGACTGATAAAAACCCAAGAACAAGGAAGAAGGGAAAGACAGAAGATAAGCTGAAGAAAAGAAGGGATAAAACTAAAAATTTCATTAAGGGAAAAGCCTGTTGTTACAAGGGGAAGAAGATAACATGTAATGAGGGAGGTGGTAAGATTGACTGTGAAAGGAAACTTAAGTGTACATGCACAAGACATGAGTTCCAATCCATTTTTGCTTCTGGAAAGCTCCTGACAGGCTGTCAAAGCTGGCCTGGTAAACACCTCTTTGTTACTGCCTTCTAACACTCAGATATTCAACAGTACTGTGTGAATTTAGAAGTGACTATGTCCTCATTAGTCTTTGAACTTATATAAAGCAGGTATCTGTATGATCTGTTTTCTTTACTAAAATAACCAACTATTTGTTTAAGATCTATTCTTCTGCAGACACATGCAATGAAAGATGAGACATGCTACTGATCTTAAGCATGGATTTGATAGACTTTTGCTATGTTATAGTCCAACTGTTAAATAATTTTGGGAAAATAAAGTATCTAGGAGCAGCTTGCATCTGCTTCCTTTTCCCGCCTTCAGCTCTCTACTCCACTAGGCGGAGTTGCAGGCCAGCTTGGGCACAGAGATGTAGACCGTTTTTAATGCACAGCATTTATCATCACGGCAGAAGTACTTGTGTCCCCGGCCCTATCACTCCCCCTGTTATTACCCAGAACTGCAGAACACAGCTGATTCAGAAATTGGCTAAGATCAGATCAGTATTTTAACATATTGCAAAAGCTATATTGGTGCAATTGTTGTTATCCTCGTTGCATTGCAGACTCACCTGAAATAGGATTAGGACACTTTTTTGGAAGTGTTTCTTTTTATTATTTCCTAAAAATGAGAACTTGTTTGAAATTTAGACAACATTGACTACACTGACAGTAAGACTTTCAGGAAAGTCTTCCAAGACTTTATTCTGACTATTACAATGAGCCTTTGATTCATATAAAATTTATGTAAATATACATTTATTAGAAAAGTGAACCTCTAATCTTTTTCAGCATTAGACTGTCACACTTTATAACTTCCTGCATTGTTGTTTCTATTGACACTAAGAAAAGGGCCAAACAAATGCTGTGAGAGGTAGAATAATTTAACATTTGTAGCACATTTTCTATTTTATTTACATAACGAAAGATAAAAAGGGGAAGAACACAAATGTAATTTATTCAACATCTTAGTAGAATGAGTTTTGTTAGTAGCATTTGTTTCCTTCTTTTTCTGACAGATGTCGTTGTTCTTTTGTTTCATTACATCTTGAGAAAAATGTGCCTTCAACTTGTGTGGGTTTGATTTAATTTGATTTGAGTGAGCTGCAACTATATCAAGTCAAAACTTACTTAGCAGCATAATGGCTTACATAGTTAGAAGGTCAAATGCATGTAACTAGTTAGTTGTATTTACATAATGAACATCTAGCTGTTTTATACCTAATTGCCAAATTTGGTCTGAACTACAGAGATAAATAATAATTTTAGGCAGAAACTTTTTTTGAACCTTGTCACTAGAGATTTCCATAAATACACAAAATAAATTACCTCTCCTTTTTTTTCTTTCCCTCAGTTATTTTGTTGCTGGTAATATTCCTATTATGCATGTTCAGTTGTGCGTGAAACACTTGATCACACATGATACCGTTTGAAATATTGCATTTCATTCCCCTTGACATGTAGAATTATTTGTGGTGGTATGGCGAAAAGATGGTCATCTGCAATGATGCTGCCGCCATCTCTGAAGATCATGAATTTTCAGTACACTTGGAAATCAGAGTTATAGTTGCCTGTGAAGGACAGATACCATAGCAGTTTGTTTTTGTAGTGAGAATGTGTATGTGTGTGTGTGTGTGTGTGGCCTTGTGTGTATAAGTGAGTGTGAACTGTTTAATAAACTCATCACAGGCCTCATAAAGATAGCTGACATTTACAGCAAAGATCAAAGGTCAAGGAGGTGGACCTGATGAGATTATGATGGAGGAAAGGTTGTTTTCTCACAGCCATCTAAAAAAATGGGAGGACAGAACATCAGAGAAGTGAGGCATATTTTATAAGTATTCAAAGTATGGTCCAGACAGAATTTCTAGCTTTTGTGACCATTTAAATTGATGATTTATGAAGCACCCAAGCAGTGCCTGATAAGGCCAATGTGGACAGACAGTCTGATAATGTGGATCTAATTAAAACTCCCAGAGTGGGACCACAGCGTATGTCTCTGCTGACCCACACAAGCTGGGCACGACCATGTCCTCATTAGCACCAACAATGTCACCAGACCTACACCAGTCGACACAGAGACTTAAAAAGTGGAAAAAGAACAAAAAGTCTTCCTACTTTCTGTGCAGTGAAATTATCCTGATTTCTGAAACTGAGGCCTGGGTGTGAATGTGAACTACTTCTTAAGATGAAGTTAATGAAGTCAGAAACACAGAGAGGGGGAGCCATCACGCTTTGAAAGAACCCCGCTTCTGTGTATGGGGACTCAACGGGTTGCCAGATTGGCAGCTAAACCTTATGGGCTTCTCATACCTTTGATGAAACCCTGAAACTGGTGAGGAAGAGTTGACAGACACAGTCCCTTTGGCCAGGTTCTGTCCTTTTTCCGTGCCTCTGTTGTCTGCCTTTGTCAGATCTGTAAATTTTGGTGTGTTTGTCTGTGTAAGAATGAGAATGTGAGTAAAAGAGAGTGGGAGAAATAGTGTGTGTCTATGTGCCCGCTGCTGTGTGTGTTCGGGATGAGCAGTCATCTGATGAACTGCCTTCCCTCGATCGAGGCTTTTGCTCGCTCCAGCCAGTGAGATCCTGTTGTTGTGTTGGTTAACAATGTTCATCCCCCTGCACCACAATTCACAGAGCAGCAGTAAGAAGTTGGCAGACCCTAATGGAAACGTCATCTCTGAGATAAAAGATAGCCTGGCTTTGATGAGAGAGGGAGTTATGGGAGGTGTATAATAAAAGAACCATTTCCAATCAGTTCTGAAGCCAATTTAAAAGTGGAGAATGAAGACATAAGCTGTCATGGACAAACTGAAAAGATGACAGTCACTCATAGATGTTCTCCTGTTTGTCAGGTAGAGGGGTCTTTCAATACAGCACTCTATCATCCTGTTTGGAATTGGACCGCCTGTAAATTAAATTCAAAGCTTGATTTGGGAATTAAAACTCTATTGTACTTTCATCTTGTTTTTGTCCCTTGAGGTTTTCTCTCAAGCACAGCTGAGATGATGCAGTCCTGCTGTGAATGTTTTCTGACTGAAGCCCTGCTTACAGACAATAATGTGCTTTATTTGTAGTTTTTTTTCTGGGCCAGGTGATACCACTCACTGTGAGAGTTGACAGTAATTGGTTGAAAAAGTGAGAAGTGCTCTGAATTACAAAAATTCAGGACAGCTATATCAGTAAAAAATTTGTTTAGTCAGAGTTCCAAATGTTTTCTGTAATTCAGTGGTTATTGTAGCCAAATAAATAAAAGTATACACTAAATACTTGTTTAGAGACTTCAACTTTTGCTATTGTTGAATCTCTCATTTTAAAAGTAATTCTTGAAAATGGGAGGAAACAGAAAAACAAAAGAAATATGATAGAGGAACCAACAAAGTGGTGCTGCAGGACAAATGAGCAGACCTTTTCTTTGCTTCCTGAGTATTCTGATAGGACAGGATGCATTCTCTGCCAACATATGTGACACTTGCAAGCAACAAGCACAAACAAAACATGCAGTCTGCCATGGTTGTTGTTGTTAAGCTGTATGCTTATTGCTCAGATACTCCCACAACTGGTTGTGTAACCACTTGACTCTCAGTTAAGATGTGGGTGGTTTTTATTAAAATTTTGGTCTAAGTCTGGCCCAGAATCTACAGTGTTACCATTCAAAAAAAGACCTACCTTGTGGCTGCTCTAGACTTTGATTTAGTCATTTTCAGTTCATCTCATGCCTGTTGTTTCTTCAATATGAAACAATGGCCAACATCCAAAAATGCAAAAGAAATGGCACTGATAATGCAAACTGTTAAAACAAGCATGAAAAATATTTTTTTCATGTGCATAATCTAATTTAATTAATTTAAATGATGATAATGACTGTTAGAATAAAAATGGGAATAAATTGTACAATATGAATCTTTACAAAGCATTTTTTTTAATAATGTGATGTTCATATTACGTAGCTGTGAAGGTACTTATGCAGGTACACATTAACATATTGATTGCACAAGGGCTTTGCAGATGTGATATTCCTTCAGGTGTGTATGATGGACATGATATGCATGCAACAGAATTCCTTTGATGCTTGTGAAATGACTTTAGATTTTTTTCACTAAAAAAAAGTCAATTCTTTGTCAAGAATCACAATTGTCAAAAACTGATATGTAATAAATACTCAGTTGTTGGAGGATTAAAAAGCATTTACTTGGTTATATATTGCTGGGGTGTTGTGAAAGGTGGGAGCTCAATCTGTGTTTTGCCTTCTTTTAGCTTGTCAGCATCTTGATTTCCCTTTGCTTCTCAAACATGGTACAGCTTGCCCTTCTCAAACCATAATTTGCAATAACTTCCTTGTTGTGTCATATTTTGATCTTTATTTCTCATCTTTATGAAATCTCTCTGATATTATCTTCTTGTCAATTCGGCTTGTGGTTGTCAAAGCAAGACGGAGGGCAGAAGATGATGCTGCAGTGAGGCAGCAGCCTTACAGAGAACCCTGAGACTTTCAAAGACTAAACTGTGTAAGAGTCATAAAAATAACAGACTGCAGCCATTTTTACCAGCTTTCCATATTGCTTGTCATCTTTTTTACTTTTTCTATTGGAACAAACGATGTGGTGCGATAATAGCATCTCAATTTTGTTTCTCTTCCTTTTCTGTCTCTGCCTCCACAGTATCTGCCTTTATCTTTCTCTGGAACTATTAGAAGTTTAATCAGGCTGTCTTGGTTGTACTTAGATGCTCACTGTTGATGGGGATCTTCCACAGGAGAGGCTGGTGGGTGTGTGGCAGTTTTTAGAACATGGTGGCACTTTGATCAGCTGGGTGGATTTTCAAAAGTGTACTCCTTGCTCCTTGTCAGAGGCGTGAAGGCATAGTAATGTGAAAGCGAAAGCTGTTCTTTTTTATTATTTTTCCAGATTTGGTGTAAAATAAGACCCCAGATTTATTTTTGTTGAAGAAATGTTTGGTGGAGCCACATGATTTTAAGGCTGGTGTGAGTTTAGATCTTTTTTTACCTATCGATAGTATCTGAAGTCAGTCCCTCATCTTTTTATGAGTATTTTAATTACTTCTGTGAGGCATAAATAGGAGTTTTGACTCCTCTATGCCCTCTATAATGTCAATAAAATGACTACAAAGCAATATATTCTGTGTAACTGTCCCTCTACCACACACAACCAGCTATGTCAACATCTTAATTAGCAGCAAGGATAACGACCTGTAGTGAGTAATTGTTTTTAATTATGCAATTTTACCGCTTCTACAAATAAGATTGGTGTCTGTGGGCTGAATGAGGGGCAGTCAGCAAGGAATCATTTACCATCAATTTTCACCTCGGAGCTGAAGAGAGAGTGACTCAACATGCAGCGGCTGAAAAGGGAAAATTAAATCCTAATTCCATTGCCATGATAAAATGATTACACAACATCAAAAAGTGCCCCATAGCAAAGTGTGGAAAAATCTAAAGCTCATACATGTGCCTCCAGCACTCACTGACGGCAATGCATGTCTCTGTGAAAACCAGTGCCACACACACATACACACATACTTCGCTCTTTTTCCCTTTCCCGTCAGCACATGAATTAATGTCTACATACACTCCAAGATATAAAGAGTGTATTGAGCCATCACATGGATTAATGTTTGGTAGAATGAGCTTGGATTTGCTCTCACCATAACAAGGCTCCAGTGTTTTCCCCGTATGCTTGGATATCCAGCCTTGGTGGTCACGTTACACCTGGGTGACTCTGCTAATAGAAGCTTTTTATCAGACTTGCGAGCAAGAGCACTGGCTCGACTGGCTCTTTTATTATTCATATAACCCTCTCTCCACTTTCCAGGTTCATTTTAGCCCAGTGACCCTTCCATCAGGACAGTGGACCAGCTTTACTGCAGATACACCATCACAAACTTTTTATAAGCTTCAGGCATAGTCAGTGGGACAAATATAAGTGCACAAAGTGGCAAGATTGTTATTCATCCATTACTGTCATTTCAAGAGAAAATCTTTCATAAATTATTGATATTTTGAAGCCTATAATAGGTTTTCAAAAACTTGTTATATGATGGCAATGATGTTCTACCTTTCTTGTAGGTTGTATAGTTGGCAAATGCCAAAACCAATAATTTACAAGCAGAAAAACTAAGTTATTATGGGGGTACAACTGATAATATATTGGCTATTCTGAAGGCACTACTGCTGAGATTCTAGGTGAAATTTAATTGCGTCTCAGCTTTGCTCCAAGTCTGAAATCTTTTTTAATGTACTTTCAGATTTGAATTGGCATCCTTGTAGCCAGTAGTTTCACGGTAAAAACAGATCATTCCCTAATAGCTTCCAGCAAAACAGCCTGTTTCTCTGTCTAGCATTGAAAAACAATACCTGCCTGCAAGGTAAATATTATGAGAGCCATTCAGCCACATGTAATATCACAGAGGAGAGCAGCCGTGAACGAGTTCATTTAAGGAACTGATACAGCAGGATATTGGCTTTATTTTTATGTGTGGACTTGCACTGGTGTCAGACAATAGGTGAGTGAGAAGGTGGGTATATCAGGACTGCCAAAAATCATTGCACATAAAGGTTTATCAGCTGTTAGTTCATCTATGTACTGTGTTTAGCCTGTCTAAGCTTTTGTTGTGACACCAACCTATACCTCGACCTTTGAGTGTTTATGTGTTTTTGTATATGTGTGTGAACAAGAACAGCTGGATGAAATGTCTGATGCTCCATTGCCAAATGTCACAAGTAGTCCATCCTTCTGGGAAAATAAATTGGCTCTCTCTTAAGCAGCGAGCAGTCGACAGGAGCTGCGACATATGGCAAAAATCTGACAACTCAAGACGACAGCTTCTCCTCCTTTTTAGCTTTTCTCATCATGTTGCGGATAGCACCTTAATGATGAGTGTGTCTTTTTTGTAGCATTCTGTTTGTGGAAAAGACCACTGTGGGCAACTCATAAATCTTTCATGAAAAACAGAAACTAATCTGTGACATGTTGTGTTTTTCTTCAGGTGCTGCTTAATGTCATTAAACTGAGACTTAAGATCTGGGACATTTTATTTGGGACAAACATTTAATTATGATTACTTTAGTAGTTGTCAGGGTTTGAGTTTCTGTGTGCTTATTTTGTGTTTAGGGTTTTCGTGTTTCTGTTTGAGTTCTGTTGTCTTCGTGTTCTGTCTGCTCTGTCTGTCAGTATTCACTTCTCCTCAGTTCTATCTCTGGTCTTCCTGTCACGCCCATCTTCACCTGCCTCTAATCTCTAGTAATCATTCCACCTGTGTTCACTTTTCATAATTACCCTCTGCTCTTTAAAGTCTGGTCTTCACTTCCGCTTCCTCACTCGGTCATTGTCATTGTCACTGCTTGGTCATGCCTCGGCACTCTCAGGTACTGTCTGGTTTTCTTCGTGTCTCGCTCCTCGTAGTCTTAGCAAACTGGACTTAGTAAGTTTTGTTATTTAGGTTTTTGTTGCTGCCACGTCAGCCTTTTGTTTTGTGTTTGTTATTTTAATTAATAAATTAGTTTAAATAAGATGAGTCTGCATTTTGGGTTCGCCTCCTTCTCCCCGCATCATGACAGTAGTTCAGAATCAACAGTCCAATATTCAGCACAAACATCCTCATAATGAACAAATCCACTAAAGATTTAGTGACTGTTTTTATGTTTTTCTATTGTTCATTACTGGAAATTTTGCAGCTGCCCTGCTGAAGACAGAATTTTGTGTATTAATTCCTTGAAAACTTTGCTTGACAACTCTACAGCTCATATCCTGTAGGGCAGAGAAACTATTGTATCTTAAGCATGAATACTGTTCGTTTTCTTCTCCCTAAAACTTCAGAGGAACAACATCATAGATTTTTGTTCCTGTCCCTCCATTTTGTTATTCACTCTTTTCAAAATACGACATGGGCAAAGCTCCTCTATCAAAGCTTTTCATGGTGAGATGGCTTTTGTGTCACCACCTTTCTCAAGAGACTGTAGTTGATCCATTGCTTCCACATTTTCCACTTTTACTTTTTCTTAGCGTAGTGTCAGTGAACTCTGCTAAAGTGATCAAAGTGTTGGGTTCAAGAACAAATTTCTTTTTTCCCCATGGTGGAGAAAACTGTGACCAGCAAAATTTGCCTCTCTTGTGGAGTCTAAAGAAAACTGAGTGCCACAGCAGGGGACAAAAAAAACGCTTCTCAAATGTTGTAACTGTGTAAGAACTTAGATGCTGCTATGCTCTTCAAGTCTGCAAAATAGTATATTAGCATTTTATTGTAAGCCTAGGACTTGAAATTTAGCAATCATATACTTTACACAAAACTATACCCATTCATGAAAATGATCAAAGCCTTGCACTTACAAACACACAGTAATATTGTATTTATATTAAATAAATGTGAAGCATTACTATATTCCCTTTTTCTCAAGGGTGGGTTGGTGTTTCTTTTCATTGTACAATTTATTAAAATAGTCTAGACAAAAGTAATAAAATCCAAATTTATGCTTGGCAAGAAATTACTTTGCATAAAAAAAAAACAACTGAAAACGTCAGTGTCTTGTTCCAAATGTTCAAAATTTGCATTATTTCTAGATTCCATTCTGCATAAACTTCAAGTTAAGAGTGTCCCCTTATCACAGTTTCATGTTCAATATTATTTTTTGTCCAGAAGGCCAGCTGGTCTAGAGTCTGTTTTGAGAGAAGGCCCAACTGAGAAGCAAGATAAAACCAAGGTTGGGCAAGGAATGAAATGTGCCCATTTATGCAGGCTTCCAGTTGTTAAATCTGTATTCATTTGAGTGAACAACAGTGTACACTTGTTTACGTGTGCTTATGAACGTCATGGGGAACTTGGTGGAGTGTGGTGCTGTATGGATGGGAACCGAGAGGAAAAGACTGATGGCAGTGGAAAAGATGTATGCTTGGGTGGAGAAGTTAATAAAATTGAAGCTGTGTTATGATGAATAGGGAAAGGACCATAAAAGAGAATGTATGTAGTGAATCTCCCTGGCGAGCAGTGCTGAACAGACTGGTGAGCGCACCCTGGGGAAGGCTTTTTAATCTGCAGCCCTCCCCAACACTCTGTACTGCACAGGGAAATGGGCCCACATTCTGTTTGAGTTTCAATAAGACAGAGATATGGAACCATGAGCTGGGCATTGACAGAAAGAAAAGAGCAAAGCCATAGTTATAAAGCAGAGAAATTGAAGGCTGAAATTCATGTGACTGTGCTATGCAAGGGTAGAAGAGTGTTGTGTCCAGCCTTGAAAAAAGGATAAAGAAAAAAAAAAGTTTTAATAAAATTATAAAAGAGTGCTAAGTATATTTTTGTATGGGAACTGAAGGATGCAGTCGTGACACACATCCATCATGCTCCCCGTGCTGCAGTTGAAATGGTTTCAATGAATTAACACCTGACTAACTGGAGTGCCACCTCACCAATGCTTTGCTACCAGTGATTCAATTTATCTCAGTGTGAGATGCTTGTGCAGTTTTTACATCACTGCACTGTAATCCATTGCAAGGGTAATGGACTCATCTACAAGTACTGTCCAGCACAGTTGTATTTTTCTTCTTTTTCTTTTTTTGGCAAACAAAAAAATGATATCCTTTGTTTTAAATGTCCCAAACTAGTTATTAGGCAGATTTTATACCAATGTATAACATGGTAATGCTGTCAAGTAAAAGAAGAGATGTCAGAACTTGGTTGTTCGATTCAATTTATTTAAAAAAAAAAGCAATATAACACTTAGATCGTAACAGGAACCCCAAAAAGCATAATATTGCTTTTTAAGTCTTTAAATTATGGCAGCTTTCAGTACTTTTTATGCATTGCTCTTCCTTTTATACATAGCCACTCAACTCAAGACACATCATTTCCACTTGAAAAAAAAAAACAAATAAAATTCTAAATTTTTGTTTTGTTGAACATTTTTTCCCAATGCTTTATTATTGAAAGACTGCCTGCAAAGCTTTCCTCTTCTGAGTTTTTAAATGCAGAGCATGTGCTCATTGAAAGCTTAGATAAAGGAGTCTGTAGTGTATTTTTACACTACTTCAACATCTACCTAGCTGATTGATGCCAGATCATAGATTATACAAATCTTGGCAGATTCACCTGTTAGCAGGTGGACTGGGAATGCAGAGGTCACACAGTTAATTTGGACACATTTTCAGTTTTTATCTTCAAAATATTTTGTGTCAGATAGATCTACAAGAAATGTGGTGACTGTTTGGAAAACCTCTGTGCCAGATGTCTGTTCTTTCAGTTTAACTGTGTTTACTTTGTGTCATTTTTGCCTACAGCACATTGTGTGGAGGTGCTTAGTTTCAGTATGTCATTTCCAGCCAAAAAAAGTATACTTTTGATTAGCCATGCATTTGAACGACAATATTTCTGACTTGTTTCCTGTTGCTGGAAACTGTGGACTGTGAAAGGCAGAAAGAATGGTGAGGTTTTTGTGAGTGCATCCATGGCAGCTGTTCATTTTTCGCCTGAGTTGCTTTCAGAGAAGCCAGTTACTTCACTGATGATAAATGTCTGTGTACACTGAGCTGTCTTAGAACTCCAGCAGACTTTAAAACCTGACAATCTCAGCCCCACAACCCAAATGTTCAACCTCAGCCTGTCCTTCAACACTTTAGATCAATGGCAGTCTTTACTTACTCTGGTCAGTGGATACTTAGGCTGCAGCTGTCTATGAAAAAAAACCTATTTGGTGATGTGTGTGTTAATGTTCATGTGAACTGAAATCTCCATGACAGTGTGATGTTCCAGAGGCCTTCAACAAGGCAACACATATAGCATATTGATAGTGAGCTAGAGTAATGAGTTGTGATGGTTTGTTACCTCTGGAATGACTGTGATTGCTGTTTCTGTGTTGATAACAAGGCATGTGGACACGATGAGATCCTTGATGGAGTGATAAGGTCAGCCTCTTACTTTCGTTCCAGCCAGTTCCCTTTGACAATCTCCGCCTATTTACCTTAAGACCTCGCATTCATTCCATCTTAAGTTCCTATCACAGTCCACCTGCTTCAGTTTCTTCCACTTTCTCTTTTCACGCTAATCAGGTTTTTCATTGTGCTTTGATGTGCCTTCCCCTTTTAGTTGCTAATTCACTCTTTTATCATATATATCATCATTGGATGCAAATCTACAACTTGTTTTTTGATGTCAACCTTATTTGAGGTGGCCCTAACAACTAATCAACCTTAGAAGGCACAAAAATGGCTATAACTCAGTCAATTTTATAGTTGTTTAGCTATAATTTGGTGTGGCAGTAGATGAGAGTCATCCCTAACACTTACTCTGAGCACAAGGAAATAATGAACTTTCATCACAACACTTAAACCTTAGAAAACAAAACAATGACTGTAACTCAGTCAATTTTATTGATACTGAGTTAAAATTAGTTGTGCTAGTAGCTGATTTTTAAGATTTTGACAAAATCACTATAACTGCATTATTTGTGAAGTTAAGTTGATTTTACTTTAAAACTCTGGCCTGGAAGTCAGCATGGAATATGCATTCCTTCAAGGAACACTAAACAGTTTATTTTTTCTTGCTTTGAATGGACAAATAAAAAAAGCCAGCTTTGCAAACTGGGTATCTACTAAATGTAGATCTAAGTGGGCATTTACAAGAGAAAGATTGCTTAAAGAAATATATTATTGATTTGTATTATTGGAAATGTGGTGCCCACAATTTTTGGAAGCTGAGCACAACTCAGAACTAAAATTCTCTGCCTCTGCTGTTTCAGTTTTGATGATTATTTTAAAGCAAGTGCCCTAAATTTAGAGAAGTGCAATAGCATGCAATGTTTCTTTCTTCTTTTTTTTTCTTTGAGATTAACTTCAACTGTCATTCTCATACATCACACAAGACAAAAAAAGTGCCTTAGAACCGAGGTAAAGTCAAGGTTGAAGAAAATGCAAAGCCCAGCTTATATTGGCCTTTTTTTCTTTTCTCGCATTTTTATCAGAGTATATCACTGTCTCAACATTCTTGCTCCTGAGTTGCACAGGTCATTCATTTGAGCATATGAATTATGGGCAGGGTATAAACAAAACATACCAGTATAATGTCATGTTATATATTCATTGTAATCCTGCTGCTTTCTCTTATTGTGTCTTTTCATGCATATTACTAAAGCAGTACCATTATTTTTTTATAACACTATCATGATTTTTACATTCTGCATGAGACAACCAAGGCTTGCAAAGACTGTGCAGGTGTCCATTTTCACATGATGAACATGTGCCGTATGTCCATGCCTTTGTTTTTGAACTTCCAGATAGCTTAGGTGGAGTAAAATTTACAAGAGAAGCATAAGGAAGATAAAAATGAGACTGAAACAGACAGAAGAAATTTGAGTAGGAGGCAGAACCAGGAGAAAGCAAAGCATAGAGCGGAAGAAATAGGACACAGTAGAAATCGAAGCAAAGTGATACAGCAAAGCACATGGAAAAGAGTAAAAGCCTCAGGCTGAGAGGCACCAGCCCAAGTATCATAGTCAATTAACATCCCAGCCCAGCACTAATTCTCAGTCTATTTCAGACCATTAATTATGTGCACCATCAGTTCCAGCTCACTTGGCCTGACACAAGTCTTCATCACATAGTCTTGGCCCCCAAGGATCATGTTTTACTAGAAAAGTATCCACAGTTTACATATTCATGATGAAATTAAGATGAAAATTGTGTGGATCGAACTGCCTCTTAGGACTCATTTATTAGAGGATTTAACAAAAATTCCTAAATGCTTTAGACTAACCACTTTGTCAGGGGATCATCCTTAAAATGGCAGTAATCCTTACACTCTGGCCTTTTCTTGGCACAGAGCTTCAGGTGCGTTATTTTATTGACATCAAGGTCAGTTTGCTTACATCAGCATGGACATTATCTAAATGTTTTTGTTGAGGTTTAACCCTCCCATGGCCTTTGGGTCATATGCACCTGAAGTTTCAAGGGCTTCTCTTCCTTTCTTCAGTTAGGAGGGCTTCAGGAGGGTTAAAGTGTAAGAAACATCAAAGTGGGTTGAGTTGTGTTTTCCTTTTAATGAACCGGCAAGTTAGGCATGCAGGAATGACTTTACTGGGCCTTTTAAAATTATTTAAAATGTTTTGGATAAATATCTTTTTTTCACTTTTTGGCTTTGACCCCTGGAAAGACCAAATGCTGTCTGTGTCAAATATGTTTTAGGGTGCATTGTAGTAACCCTTGAAAGCTCTGTTCTAACTTCAACACAAGCAGTTGCATCTTTTCTCTGTTCATTAACCAAATGCCAGAAAATAATCATCAACAGACTGGAAAACAAGCCATTTGTAGTGATAGCAAAGGGTATGTTGTATTCAATTCAATTCAATTCAATTCAAATTCATAAATACTTTATTAATCCCAAAAGGAAATTAAATGTTGTTGTAGCTCATAATCCTGGTTTTGTTAAAAAGTTGTCATAGATGCTGTTGGCTGTGGGCAGGAAGGATCGCTTGTAGTTGTCTCAATGTGTCCGGTCCCGGTGTCCTCAAAGAGCCCACCAGGTATGCCTCGCTGGCCTCCTGCAGAGCCATGATGGCCAAGCTCTGGAAGTGCAGGTCGATCTTTAAGTCTTGGGGAATCTCCTGGACCAGGCGCTGGAAGGGCAGCTTCCGGATGAGCAGCTCGGTGGACTTCTGGTAGTGGTGGATCTCCCTGAGAGCCATGGTACCGGGCCTGTAGCAGTGAGGCTTCTTCACTCCGCTGGTGGCCGGGCAGCTTTGGTGGCAATCTGCTTTCTGGGAGATTTACCTCCGGTGGATTTACGGGCAATCTGCTTGGTTCTGGCCATGACTGGACTTCCGGGTTCTTCACGTTTAACACTGAAGATGTCAATTCGATCTGCACAGCATCTGATACCAGAGGAAATAATTATCCAAAAACAAGTTATTTACATCAAGAAAAAAAGAGGACTAAAGTTTTCAAAAGCAGTAGCTCAGAATGAATGTAACAGAGCTACTCCAACATGCAGCCACCTTGAGCAGCGCAGTTCTAGAAGTTTGGTAAATAACAAGTATTTGCACAAAAAAAGAAGAGGGTGGGTGACAGCAAAACAGCCTAGGCTTGTTATTGTATCTTGCTAGACCAGTTCAGAGTCATTCTAAAATCTTTTTTTTTTCAGTAAAAAGATTCTGAGACGAATGAACTCGGACTCATTAAATGACACACAAAAATTAGCAAATGCACCACTTGAATTATACATTTCTACAATGTTCATTGTTGAAAAAAATCTATGATCCTGCAGTAATCAATGTCCACTCAGCTGAGCAAATGAAAATGGCTTTTTCATACCACAACAATAAAATCATCAATAACTCTTTGGTTAACCATTCTGTTGCTACACAGCTTTGTGCTAGAAACCCTCGTCTCCATAATGATAATCGATTAATGAATATAAAATGACCAATATGGACAGAGTGAAGATGAATGAGACAGTAAACCTACCTCCCATGGGTGCAAATTAGTCATTCAGGATCACTATGTTGCCCCCCAGGAGCACAACTACTTTATCAGTTGATAAAGGCTACTATGTCACAAACGTGGAAGATCATTTTGAAACACTGACTATGCTGCAGTCATTTTTTTATTTATTTTGTGTGCCAAACTGTGTTGTGGCGTGTAGGTGCATCATGGGAAGGCACACAATGAAGGCAACATGAAAACGCAGTGAACTATCATGAAAGTGCCTTGTCAGCTCTGGAGAGATAACAAACATCCAAATATATGTCACTTGGACTCTACTTGTCATCACCTTTCAAAAGAGCTGTCACCACCACTGTCAGTATGTCCATTGGCAGATTTCCCCCCACACCACTTATCTCTGAGCGGGTGCTCCTTACTGTTTTCAAAATATCTGACAAGAAAGAATAATTTTGAATTGAGTGGGTTAAAAGAGGCATGTTTGCCCCTTTAAATAAAAACAATGTGCCATTAAAGCATCTCTTTGTTGATTTAGCTAATTGAGAATAATTGAAATCAATGTTGATTGCAGTGGGAGTATGTTGATTGAAAAAGACAGGCAGAAAAAAAAGTAGTTTTCTGAAAATGGATATAAAGTCAAAACTGACTCAGCCAGTTCAAAATGACAGCTCCTTGCTAGACTTGTCACCTTGCTATGTGGCTCAAATAGGCGTTTTTGTAGACACCATAATGCCAGTCTGCCATAGGACAGAAGGAGATGATGTTTTTAATTCTTTCAGTGTGTGCAGGGAAAGCTGATGAGTGTTGATGGATGTTCACTAATCTTGTGAGAACAAGAAAGCTTTAAGTAACACTGACTTTGTTGGTTACAGTTTCTTTAAATATTCAAAGTAACAAGTTATATTTACCGGTTGTGCCATTTTTCATCAATCACGATGGAAATCTTAGGTTTTTTGCTTACCTTTGTTCATATTTTTCTTAAAGTTTAGTGATTACATTTTACCCAAGCTGATAAATAACCATATTTTTTGTAGTTTGTTTAAAAGCATTAAAGTTAGTTTCATGGCTGTGATGATCACCCAGTTGCAGTAAGTTATTATCTATAAAAACACCTTTTGGTGAGCTCTGACTCACTGCTGAGCTCAGTGACCACTTAGTTGTAAATTAGAAACAGAAAACAGGAAAAAAAACATCAAAACAGAAAGTAACCACTGAATTTTGTTATACCTCTGCTTCTAGCAGGGTCATTTTTGTTTATTTGCATTGTATTTAAGCTTCTATCAGCACAAAGATGCTGGTTTTGGGCATATGAAAAACAACCTGAAAACAACTGATAAAAACAATATTTACATATTTTTATGGTCCTCTGTGACCATAAGTAATACACTTCTTTGTGTGTTGAAAGTATATAGTCAGCAGCAAAAAGGAATTTGTGGACTATCTGAAGAAAACAAGGCAAAAACAACTATTCAGTAAATAGCCCATTTGCTGCAGAAATCACACATTTCCAAGGTTATTCCCCATGATATTCTGCCTATGTTTTCTTTGAGATTTAAATCAAATTCTTTTCATTCATGTGAAGTGCAACAGCTCTGTGTTATCTGTCCGACTGCTTCGTTTTTTTTTTGTTTTTTTTACTTTTTTTAAATCTCATATCCCATGAATATCATATCATTTTGTATCCTATGAATATGAGACAAACATATGATGTGTGACTTTTGGCCTAAATCAATCTAAAAGTCATTTTTATCTATTTGGACATCATCTTTCGTTTACTTTTTTGGTTCTCATTATGTTTGTTTTTTTCTTGTGTCAAATGTGCAGTTTGTGCTTTCCTTTTGGTAATTTGCATTCTATTTATATGCTCCGCTTTGATTGATTATGATTAAATCTCACCTCCACACTTACTGTAAGGATACTCCAGCATTACAGCTTGCAGGCAAACAGAAAGGACTGATTCAACATCACAAATACAGCAGCTGTGCACTCCACAACCTTCCCCATCTGCCACCTATTGTTCAAAATAAAAACAGGCCAAGAAAGTCTCTGCAACAGTGACTATAAATATTTTACAATATTGTTAAAAGTGCTAGCCCTCTATTATTTGAGATACCAAGGCCCATTCCTCAGAGGTTTAAGTAATACCTACTTCCTGTCAACATAACATAACACCTCTTATTCCAAATGTTTTAATGTGTTTCTCTTCAGGGATGAACTAGCTTTAGTGTGGGAATAAGAAAATCAGTGAACTATGCAAATATAAAAAAGCTGAGAAGTCATTGGACTTACATAAGTGTGAAAAAGCCAACAGATTTTTTTTTTTTTCCATCTGCAATCATAAAGAAAAAAGGTGGATTTGAAGCAAAAAAAAAATAAAAGAAGGCACAATAATGCATTGGGCTGATGGAGAATAATGTGGAAGAAGTTGAAAAAAGTCATCCATGAAATTGCCTGTTGCATCCTTTAAAACCTCTTGATTGATGGTGGCAATTTTAAAGCTTGGCACTTTCCCAATTTTGTGGAAGTATTAGAAACAACTTCTTCAGGGTTCTCTTCTTGTAGAAGTGTACCCTGAAACACTTTAACTCAGTTAAATAACTGCTATTGGCTATATACATTTTTACTTCAATTTTAGTGTTTGGATGTTTTATTTTTGTACTCCTTGGTGATAACTGGTTTGCAACTGCTCTGAGCAGTTTCAAAAAAGTCAGTTTGAAACAACATAGATTGACGCTTTGTCGCTTTATGTCTATTTCTTCGGTAAAATTTACATCAGCAGATGCATTTTGGGTGAGCAGCTGGTGTTCATTTTCCACCTACAATAGCACTTGGCATACAACATGATAGAAAATATAAACTATGGATGCATTTGCTTCTCCCCGTGACTTCCATAGCAACAAGCCTTATAAGTTTCATACCCTCCTATTCTGATTTAATTTTAGATGGACAACTGTTACTTCTCAACAAAAAGAATGAATAACTAAAACATCAATGATTGCATATATCAGTCAATTTACAAGCAACCAGTTTATTTTCATTGATGTGTTCTTAATTCAGTGTAAGATGGTTTCACTTTTATTTCTGATGGGTTTTTCTACAAGCAGTTAGGCCCCAGGAATAATTTGTGCTGTAAATGTAACAGACATCAGTTTGTAGCTCTTGCTGCCAAATTTAAGATGGCTTCAGTCTTACAGTTAATGGTGTTGTTGATGATTGTTGGATAACATCCACCACTCTAAATCTAACAGAATAATTGTCTTTTTTTAGAAGTGCCTACAGTGAGACAGAACTTTGCGTGTGCAGACTGCAGTATATTTCACAGTGTTTTTATCAAATTTTTAAAATTATTTTTAACTAGCCAACACTTGATTAAAAAAACAAACTCCACTGAATTAGTTTAGCACATTTCTTTAAACATAAAACTATGTGGGTGTAATCTAATGTGTTATTTGCTTGGTTGTGATTTTAACAGAAGTGATTCACAGTTTTTAATTTTAGATTTTAGTTTGCGAGACTGAAGGAATTTTTCTTCTCTCTCCCTGTCCTTTAAAGTGAAATGGTTTCTTTTTGTTTGTTGTTTTTTTAAAAAAAAATAAAAGTTATGTTCAGGCAGACTTTGATTCTACTGATTTGATTATAACTATATCAATGTCAAATTAAGATTCATTCACAAATTCTAATCTAATACCAAAACATCTTTTCAGAACTAAATTAAATAATTAACATATGAAAGACAGTTCAACAATGTCTAATTAGACATGTTTTATATTACGAATAAGGGTTGTAAGAAGCGCAAATTCACAAAGACAAAAAATGTTTTGAGCACATCTTTAAATGGGTAATTATAAACCATATTAGTTACAAGAGAAGCAAAGACATGATCACTATGAGGTTAGAATTGTTTTGTCTGTGTATGAAATTCTCTGGCTATCTCTGGTTTTATTTACATGTTTTTTGCATTTATAGAGACTCTACTAGGTCTGGAAAAAATATTTTCTATTTTCTATCCCACAATCCACTCAATTCCCCCCTCTCATATTCATATATCACATAGCTAGTAGTTCTGTAAACTTAACATTTTCCATTCATCGCTTAAGTTGTATTAAGTCAGTTTCCCAATGCAATATTTAAATAAATTCACCAACAAAATGAAAAGACTTAAATTAAGGACTGAAAGGTTAATATTTAACTGAAAAGTTTATGCAACTAACCTGGAATTGCATGAGCCTTCCTGCTGCCTGAGTTTAGATCTATGTATTGGCATATTGATCCATATTGTGTTTTAGTATTCATGCACAACAAAAGGAATAGAAATTGCTCCATGTCTTTCAACACAATATGCTACAGTACACACAGCACCAAACTGTACATTATTTGTAATAATGCAAAACGAATAAAAGAAAATTACTTTTGAAACATTTCAGGTCCTAAAATGAACGAATACTGATCAATCTAAAAAATGGTTTATTATATTAGTATTTCAATACTTTAAATTGAATCATTACTGGACATCACTAGTTATTACTACTGTTTACAGGCCAAAACTTATGTACTAAAGCTCTATGTCAAAAATGGTTGTCAATTTTACATCTACTGTGTACACCCTAATAATAAAAAAGTGTAATGCAATTTTGCAAAATTGGGTTGTAATTGTGATTTTGAATTGTTTAAGCAAAATGTGCATGACACTTTCAGCAAAATTAGCAGTATGTGGACTGTATACACCAAAAAGCTGTGGTGGAACATCTCAGTAGAACAAGAGACCTTTAAGGTTAGTTCGATGTAAATCTGCAAAATAACATTGATGCATCTTTGATACCTTTTCTCAAAATCAAACATGATTCAGAAACTGTAGAATCCCGTCAAAATACTATTTAATTTGCTGGATAATTATTTTTGCAGTCCTTAGATGACCTGAGTGAATACTACAGAATGTCATAGTGCATTTCTTAATCATGTTCAGAATCTGTCAGTCATACTGCAGATGAAGGGCCACTCACAGCATATGTTCTTTGCCCTCGAGCAGGTACCGCCATTTCTGCTCAACCTGCTATTATTTTTCCCTTTTTTTAAGATAGGGGATTATGCTATGCTCATTCTTTCTCCTTCAAAGTGTTTTTGATGTTATCTGATCTTATTTAGCCAGAAAGGCATGTGGTTTGAATCGTACAGATGAAGTGAGCTGGACTCTGACGATGCTCAGGGGGATGCAGGAAGTCCTGAGGGAGAGGACGGAGATGAAGGTCAACTCACCCAGACTGCGTTCCAGCTGTCACAAGTGGACAGACAGGAGAATCACCTGAAACCTGAATTGATTTTTTTGAGTGAGAAAGAACTAAATTTCAGATATCTGTTGACCTCACTTGATGGAACATGTCACAGGCTGGATGAAGCGAGAGAAAGAGTTTAGACAGGCAGCAAATGTCATTCCAGGAGAAGACAAGGGGTGTCGTTTGAGAAATGCCACTGGCCAACTTCCTTTATTGACACCCCTGTCACTTCCAGCTGAATATAGACTCATTAACTTATCTTCTAATGGGGAGAAATGTTTTTTGTATTGTAGGAACGTCCCTACTTAGTGCTTATATACTTGAATATTTAATCTCCAAAGCTGCATGCAAAATGCAAGGCTGTCTGGAGCTCTGACAAAGATTGGAACAATAAAATCACCATTAAAAAATTAAGCTGGTGAGAGCAGCCAGCTCAAGGCTGTGACCATGAGCTAGTGTTCATGTGTTCATCTGCTTGTGATCTGAGGGCTATGTGCCTGTCTGGAGAGGTGAAGTGTAAATTTGAATGAAGTAAAGACTAGAGTCATGTGTAGCAAGGCTGTTGTTAAATAGTACGTAATCAAATGCTAATTTTCAGTGTTAATATCTGATTTGATTTATTCTTACTGTCTCTGACAACCCTACTCACAAAGAAAAGCAGCTGGATTTTACTTGAGCGTGACATTTTCATGTCATTTTCCTTATAATAATAAAATACCATTATGCCGCCTGTTATTCCCCAAGATCCTGCTCTAAAACCCAGCTGTTAACTTGATAACTTATTAACTCTTTTTCTGATGAAGCTCAGTCTTCAGGAAAAAAAAGTAGTCAATAGATTTTCCTAACAAGAAAAACAAGCCAACTTTGCAGATAATTAGGGACTTTAGCCCGTGGACTTGAGTCTGAAATAAGCAGAGCCTGAAGCGTATGAATTCATTTATCACCACACTGGAAAAACTTCAACATCGTGTTAAATTAAAGACATAGGGAATCTTAAAAAAAATACTTTATATTTCAGAACATGTAGCCACTGAATTCTGGTGAACTTGGAAAGCAAAGAAACAGGGCTTTATATAAATATAAACATATAGTGTATATTGAGCTTAAGAAGTAGCATCCAAGCCATGGTTAACAAGAACTGGGGACAGTAGTACTAGTTTTCAATTTGTTCCACTTGATGTATCTACATTTAAAATACCTGAACTTACAATGATTGCTTTGAAAATTAGCTGTATCATGTGATCAACCTCAATGATACCTAAAAAAAAAAAAATAAATAAATTTGATGAAAGTTATTTAGTATGTAGTTTATCCAAACTAACAAATACCTTAGCTAAACTACTGTAAGTGTAGCCTTGGATTTTTTTTTTTCTTTTGGTTGTGTTGAACCAATTTGAATTTGACAGAACA
>JAOXNZ010000105.1:22965896-22976539 GCA_028566095.1 Kryptolebias brasiliensis
TGACAGAACATGAGAATCAAATTCAACTTTTACAGTTTTGCAAAAGCGCAAACTATTTGAATAGGGACTTTACTGAATAAAAATACCTTAAACGATTTGCATAGAGCATTATATAAACTTCAATTTTTAATCACTAATTAACAAAGCAATCGTGACTCTGTATTTTTGCACCTTTATATCATTGTGTATTATTATGTTTGTAAACTTGTAAATGCAGGTATATTAACTTACAACTTAAAATGAGTTATTGAGTATTGTACAGTATCACAACCACATGCTGTTAGGGGACAAAAAAAATATTTTTTCTAATTATTCAATTTGTTCTATAATTTTATTAACTAAGCTTTGCTTAAAAAAAGAAGATGCAGAAGACTGTCAGAAGTAATTAAAAGATAAGGTACAGAGTACAGCGTTCCTGCCCTAGCTGCATTAAGACATTTAGCTTCTACAGAGAGTTTAATATCCTCTGAACATGCTCACATACTGTGGAAACACACACATATTACACTGTGAAAGGATGAGGAGGAGCTCTCCCACCTGCCAACAGACCCCTCACAGAGATGAACACCGGAGGGAGATGTGTTGCTGTCCCGTGGAGTCAGACTGGTGAGAAATGAAATGTGACAGAAGTACAATTGTTGTCAGCATGAATGGCTCATGAGTAATCAAAACATTAGGACAGAAAACACAATAGTGTTTATTTTGCAGAGGTTGGAACAGAAGCCCAACACCTTTTAAAATACTTCACCTCACATCTATTCATTGGAACATTGTATCGATGATGGATTGGGAAATTACGTTGCTACACCTTTCTAAACATCATTCTGAATTCTGGATCAGTCTGACTTGATGCAGCTCTCTTTTGTACTTTTCTTTGAGCGTAATGTAAAATGTCGTAAAATTTTCACATTTATTTATTTATTTACTAATGTGTTATTCATAGGAACCTTGTTACAACCGATCCCAGTAAGTTTTATCTAAACAATAGTTATACATTTGTTAATAACTTAAAGCATTAGACACATCTGTTGAAACAAGTTTTACTGATAAAAAAATGATGTCACTCAACATATCTAATGACCACAGAAAAACTCTCAGTCTGCAGAGAGTGTTTTGCAGCTTTATAACTAGTAAAACATCTCTATGGTTGTATAATGAGTGCAGATGGGGATCTTTAACGAGAAACTGACACTCTGGGTGCTGCTGCAGGTACTCCACCCTCCAGCTGCACAGATGAGAAGCATAAAAAAGAGCAGATTAGAGGAAAATGGTGGATCAACTTCATCAGTTAATTAAACTCTACTGCTGCTTGATGAGCAATTAATCAAGGCAGCGTGCAGAGTGTCAGAAAGGGCTGAGCTCCCTGGGTGTGGTATGTGTGCACCATACACCATGTTCCTAAGGGGGGCAGCCCTGTGGGGAGCAGTGCTTACCAACTGAACAGCCCTAAAATTGTACAGGGTGTAATGGGCTGAGCTTATGTAAGCAGCTATCAATCACTTCCTGACATAAGCCTGTACCCTATTAGAGCGCCGGGATTAGGCTCCTCTCAGTGCTAAACTAACATAGAAACTTTTTGTCTATGTCGATTGAATTTCGGAAAATTATATAATGTATTAGATTATGATTTAGAAAATCAAGCAAATGCTTGCTCAGCTCAGGTTGCAAAGACAATAATATCATAATGTCGATATATACAGCAAGAATGAGATTTAAACATGGGGAAAAAATGCATTTCCTCTAGTTAAGGAAGCAGCTTTATTATGAAATCTACTAAATCTGCTAGTTTAGTTTTTTGTCTGGAGTACTATCTTTCAGCCACCTCTCAATCTCTTTCAAGACTGTGCACAAGGCCTTTTTTTATGCTGTGGAAATTTAAGTTGGCAGTTTGTGACTAAATGCAGTAAATTTATTAACAAGACCATGGGGAACAATAAAAGTCAATTGAAGGAGGCTATTAAAATCAGGATTTTAATTGGCTTGGTGCCTCAGCTAAAAACTTTTTATTTTTTTTGCATTTTGTCTTTTCTCTCGGAGCAGTAGTCATAAAAATGTTTGGTATGCAGCAGTCCTTGAAAGAAAGTTTTGTTTTGAAATCACAGAGGCTTGTTTCATGTTAATTTTTATGCTATATCCAAGGCCTTGAACTTCAAAAAAGTGTGTGAAATTGAGCTTTGATGTAGCATCTGATAATTTCAATTTTACTTTGCCCGTTCAGATTTGAAATCCTGACAAGTGCTGAGATCAATCTATCTATCTGCTTTTCAGTATAAGTTGATTGGTGTTTGGGCCTGCGAGCAGTGAGTAAATTCTGTTAGCACTGTAGCTTTAATGCATCAAATTATATAATCTCTTGAAACTACATTACAAAGCATATAATTGTCCTAGTTATAGTAATGCAGTGTGACACATTACAAATGGTTTTAATTGCACTGCAGCTTCTGGCTCTTCTGAACTCACGCTGCACTTTAAGGGGCCGGGGATCTGTGCGTGCAAATGTACATGTGTTTAGCGGCGGCTTCAATAAAGAGACAGTTTGTGCACATGGGAGAGTTGGAGAGAGAGAGATGGTGAGGCAGTGTAGTATTGGCTGTGCTGACTGGATAATATCATGCAAAGTGCTGCGTGTTATAGTAGGCTGAGCCTCCAACCAGATGCTCCTTTCACTGCAGCTCATAAGCAGAGAGAGCAGGAGACTGCCTGAACATACGCAGTCATCTTCACTGGATTAAGCAGGAGGATTGAGGGACTTCGATCATGTACTGTAAAAGGAGCTTATTAAAGCTGACACTCATTATGTGAAGGAGACTGTGGCTAAGATGTGCTCAAAGTACCCCAGTGATTTGTGTATTATTTTTTTATGTTTCAGAGTTAAAGTAGTGTGGTTTAAGATAATGATTTACTGTCCAAATTAAATAATTAGTCTCAAAAACACAAATGCAATCATGTCTATTAAACTCAGAGGTAAAATGACTGTGTTTGTAGTTCTTTAGAGAGACAGATGGCAGCGTCACATAAAGGGCCAGGGCAGGCACGCATATTTTTAGCTATATAAGTGCTGTTTTTTTATACAAAAAGGGGCACAAATCAATGTATGTATAAAGTATGCATTTAATGGCCTTTTTTTTGGAACAACAAAACATCCAGAACCAACAGCACATTTAAGCACATTTAACACATACACTATGCTGCCAAGACTATAATCCATACAGTAATCTACCTTATGGTGAACCCAGCAGGTCTCTCAGTTTCACAAAACTTGGAATAGCATCAGACATTGCATATGTAAACCAAACACAAATTGTGATGAAGTCTTCCAACAGAAAAGGTATGGTGCTGTACATGACAATTTAGGACCACATTTACAAACCAAACAGAAACCCCCAAGAAAAACGACTATACAGTTAATTTTCTCAAATCACTCAAACAGAACAAGAATAAGAAAAACATTTTAATTAGTGTTTACCTTAAAGTAACATAATTAGACCAACAAACTGATGCAGTTTCATTGCTCATTATTGTTGTTTATAAGTTAAATGACCTTTAGAGTTACTGTAGATCAAAATAGTTTAATCAGCATAATAATAACTTTGTCACTCCTTAATTATTTATAAGGATAAATATATTTTACATGTACAAGAAATGTTAAACAAATATAAAGAGTATGTGTAGTTGATACTGTCTGTGGATTTAGGTTGGTGTGTTCAAGGACTATTAGGAATCATAGAAGAGTAGCTGAAAAGCAAAACGTGATTTTACATTTTTTATTTGAATGATTTGTTAATATAGACAATTTTTTTTGTCTTTTTTCAGTATAAAACAAAATATATCTTATCAACATTTTTTGAACCACTTCATGTTTCTTGTTAATTGTGCTCAGTCCTTTGGTAACACCATCCATAGTAATATTATGAGATTACTTAAATCTTTTTTTTTTCTGTACTTTTCTCTTTTCAGGAAAAAGGAAACATTGCTGTTGTGTTTAATGTCGGAACAGATGACATTAACATCGAGGAGACGTCAAAGTTTGTAAATGATGGAAAGTACCATATAGTGAAGTTTACAAGGAGTGGGGGTAATGCCACTCTGCAGGTGGATGACCTGCCAGTCATTGAGCGCTACCCCACAGGTGAGTCACCCACTGTCCTTAATTACATCTGCTATGTCTTCAAGGCAATAAAATGACCATGAGATCTGTTAAAGCCCTGTCTGTTAGGATGTCTTTATGTTAACCTGGCATGTGCTTTAATTGCTTTTTATCTTTCTGTTTTCAGCAGCTGTTGAGAATACCAGTGTTGTTGAGTTTGTTTCCATGAATATTAAATGGTTTAAAACTTAGGCTGCAAATTCCCACATACAAATCTCAAATATTAAAAGTCCAAAGGTGCAACCAGCCACCATCTGCATTGTCTGCATTATACCCTCCCTATGCAAAAGTAATCCACTTACAGAATGTGTTCCCAGTAGCCCAAATCAATAAGCTGTTGATTGACAAATGGCCACTTTTACTGTGGAAAGTAATTGTGTCCCATTTCAATTATTTATCCATCTGCCAATATGGTTGATTGATTGATTGAAGGTAATGGGGTAGACAAGCCTGCAATAACACAGTCAAAGTAAATCTGGTTGCTTACACAGAATTAAGTACCAGATGATCAGCTGCATTCCAGCATCTAGTTTAAATATTAAACTGTGCTTTTGTATTCATCATTTTGACAGCATGCACCACAGTTACTCACACACACAAAAAAAGCTGTGTTAATTTTCTTAGTCATTAGTGTTACTAATAATTTCATTTGTGTAGAACTTTTTTGTAAACACAGTTTACATGACAGTAGAAGACGAATGCAGCAATTACAGCCCAGTGTAATGAGTGTTAGGTAAATGGGAAAAAAAATAGATCTGTATTTTAAGTTTGGAGTAATAGAAGTGGCTTTTTACTTTACAGTGTACATTTAACCTTTGGAAACACCTAAAGTTTTAGGAAAATGCTAAATTTATGTCAATAGAATTAAAGGGAAAGGTATTTGGTAGTTTGTAGCCAAAGGACAATAACTCAGCAACACTGTTATCTGTCCGCAGTGTTAAAATGTCAGTCATTTGAATTTAAATGCTAGTGCTTGTATTGTTGAAGTTATTAACTTTTTAAACAAAAAGCTTTGACAAAAGCTATAGAGTATTAAAGATGTGTGAAAGTGACTGTTGAAAATCCAAACAGTAAAAGAAAGAAATGTTGCTTTTATTCCAGGAGAGAAAAGCTGCAGCGTCACATTTGTTAGATTAGAAGGCTCCATAAAATGAGCAAACAAAACAAACAGAAGACAAAATGAAATCTGTCTCCCATCTTCTTCCTAATGTTTAGTGAGCTTTTAGCTATGCATTCATCTAAATTAATAGGACTGGGGCTCAATCCTCATTGTTTGACTCAGGTAAAAAAAACAAGAAAATTAAGACTTGACATGATGTGTATTGGACAGCATGTGCAACAGGGTTACATGCCTTCATGTTATAGTCTCAACCATAAAACAACAAATTGAAACAAAAACAGCTAATGGGTTTTGTCATATTGTGCATGAACTCTAATGAAAATATTTAAAGTCAGATCATTTAAAGTGTAATTCTGTGACAAGGGTATGACACCTGATATGTCACATTTTGTAAACATCTCTTTGAAAAACATCAGTTTAAAGAAACAGAGTTTAATTCTGACCAGATTGACAGGCTAATGGCTAGCCCAAGTGCAGCCAAGATGGAAGTGAATTTCTGGCACCCTGAAACTACTCCATTTTCAAAATTAAATAGCAGTTTATGTGACAATCTTTTATAAACCTTTACATGACAATCAGTTTTACAATTTGCAGTTGTTTGCAAATAATTCTATGGCTAATTGTATGCACAAATAGTGGCAGCAGCAGCTAGATGTAGCATTGCCAATGCTGCATACTAAGGCACTTTCAGCGGGAATATAATATTTTGGCCAAAATAATGACATAGGTAAAATTGACAGTGGTATATTTGTTTTTCAGTTAGCATTGGCATGTACTACTATGAAAGTTTTCAGACTGAAGCTGTTTCTGGATGACAGCAATTTAATTTTATCTTTGATGTGTTTAGTCTAGCCATCAGGTCATCAATTTATCAGAAATCAACTATTTTCCTCCAAACTAAGGTTGGTCAAAAAACTATCTGCAGCAGGAAAAAAATTATTTGTTCATTTCCACAGAACCCAACTTCAAAAAATCTGAACTATCCTTATAAAGTAATTCAGCCAAAGAAATTTTGACAGGTTAGGTTCACAATTAAATTGACCATCTGTTAAAATGCACTGCCACTGAAGGTCATTGATTTACAATTGTGTGACCAGGATAAACATTCACTTGACTCTTACACTTTTTACAACATAACTCACCAGAACTCAACAATTTTGAACTCAAACATTGAAAAGCTGGGTAGAATATAGACAATTCCTGTCATAGTAAACACTGAGTTATAAATGCTGCAGAAAAAAAATTAACTAACCGCATCCCCACCAATCATGCATCAGTGACAACGCCAAGTCCAGCTAGCTTATTAAGCCCGTTGCGGACTAATTATATCTAATCACAATTACTGCGTGGTCCTCCCCTCTCCCCCAGCACACAAAGCCATTATTCTTTCAGCTCGCCTGTTTGATTAGTATCCATGTATGCCTCTAACACACTCATAATAGCAGCCCTCAGCCATTCTTAGGCCACTCACAGATCAACAGTGATTATAATAAAAGTAGACAGCAAAGATAAAAATGATGACCGGAGAGTAAGAAAGAGAGAGGAGGAGTTTACACCAGGGGGAGCGATCACTCTCAAAGCAAGGAAATAATTGCTTCACCAGACCCTCTATTGCTGCCCTAGTAATCTCATTAAAAAGTCTCGTACTGCATGCTTATAGGCCATTAAAAGTCTTTAGTGCAATTATTAGAATCTAAACTGCTAGACACAGACACATAAGTAGCCTCCTGTTTATTGTGGTTTGGTTTCCTTCCTTTATTCTTGTTCTGCTTTCAGTCAGTGCTGCTCACAATAGGGTTGTGCAGGGAAAGAAACCCAACAAAAAACGGTCCCTTGTTGTGAGTCTTGGCCATGGAAGTAATACCATCACAATGGGCCCGCGGGGTACAGCGCAGCATCCTATCTGAGCATCCAATGAACACACGTTGCACACAAAGATAATGGAGGAGTCCCTGGCCTTATTCTTGTACTATTATCAGAGTGTGGTGCACTTACAGAGCCCCCTGTCTCTTACTCTCCTTAGCTCTCACTTCCCTCTTTTTCTGTCCTTTTTACCTCTATCTGTCCACCCCTGCCCCCTTGTCAATCCCACCCACTGTTTTTTAACCTTGTGGTTGATGTCTGTCCTGTGGGATAGAAGAGCAGGGGGGTTAGTTTTATCAGTCAAAGCTCCAGCCTATCTACTCATTTTTCCCCTCTGCTCTAAACATGAGATTATTCAGCCTATTGTCTTCAAAGTCATCTCAGAGCTTGCTCAAGAATGGTTCATTGGCTGCTGCAGCTAGACTAAGGAATGAAGGATGCAGAATAATAAAAAAATGATAGTAAGATTTGTGTCAGTTTCACCTTTTTAATTGCCCCTTCTCCATGAACATTTGCATATTTGTTAATTTAACAAGGTGAGTGTCCTAGGGCTTGTAATGAGATAAAGCCACCGCCTTATCTGAACACTTTATTAACAAAAAAGAAAACAAGTGAGTAAGGGCAAAGCGGGTCGGGTGGGACGGCTCAGCTGAATCGCTGTTGTCTGGCAGTAGAGATAAGCCAGGCTGTCCCACACCAAACCAAATCACCACTTAACAGCAGTCACAGGCTTCGCTCGCAGGCAGAATGAATGGGCTCTGGTCTTGCATCAAAGCCCAAGGGAAAGCATTGTTTAACACCCAGGAGTCCCGCAGTGGGGATCAATACACGATCACACCTTGATTATACCCATACTTAATTAACCTCAGTGTAAGGATAGACTGAGCATGCCACTGAGTGCAAAGCCAAATAGATAAGCTCCATAGTCTTCAAAAATGGAGCATATTTTTAAACAAATGTGGAGAAATTTTGGCATGCAGGCAAACTGTGTGTGAGAATAGAAGTGTATGGGTGTGTGCGTGTATGTGTGTATCCTATTTAAATCCACCTGACACTCCCCTATACTTTTACTGTTACTTCTCACACCTTCTTTATAAGAAAAAAATGCTTGAATTTTAAGATGACATTTTAATTGCATCTTGTCAATACATGGGTAATATAATTTTTTTTAGTTAAAATGACAAAACAAATAAAACTTGTGACAATGTGGCAATCAAGAAATTAAGCCAGCTTTTTAAATGTATGTCTTCACTGTCCTGTCAGCTAAAATTTCGTCAAGACCCAGTCTGTATATGACCTCCCCTCAAATGAGGTGCTGCAGTAACAGGAAATGGAGAAGTGACATACCTAACATCTAATGACTGCCAAATGGAGGTGACAGGAATTAACCACATGAATGTCCCATTATAACAGCAATCAGAGATTATTCATTATTTTATTGCACTGAAAATATTATGAGGCACAGCTGTGTTTGGCCATTTGAATGTTTACTCTATCAAATGCATTATTTACTCATGTCTGCAGCCCATGTGTTGAAAACTACTGTGCACGAACTCTTGAAGAACTCATTTAGCCTATTTAAAAATGATGGAGGTTTTGTAGGAGCAATTAAGTTATTTCAAACTGCTGAATAGAAAATTAAATGCATCTCAATTTTAGGAACATTCAGTTTATTTAATGTGAGATGATTGATGAGAACAAAATGTAAATAGATGATACATAAGGGACTTTTAAACCACGGGAACTCTTGCATAGCTCTCATAATTGTAGAAGGGAGTGTTCCCTTTTTTCTGCTATAGGACTGTAAGCTCCTCATATTTTCTAAAACTCAATTTGTAGAATTTTGAGTAAGACTTAAAAGTTTTAGGAATTTGCTGAGGGAAATGGAGATTTATAGCTCCCTAGAATACATACAAGATATTATCAGAAGCTTTTATTTTCAGTTTGCAATTCATAGACAACCCAAAATATCTTTGTAATTCTGGCTCAATACAACAAATAAAACTTTGCTGTCAGTTAATTCCTGCATACATTTTCATGTTTAAATAGCTACCAAACATATTTTTTCTTGTTTGTTTTTTAAAGGCTAACTATAAGAACTTTGTACCAAAGTACCATACATTTACTTCAGAAAAAGGATTCCGTCGTGTTGGGAGATGCATTGTTCCTGTTAGAAAAAAATGGAGCTCTGAACTAACTGTTCACACTTATATAAAAAATAACAAAAGCTATATCTTAAGCAGAATATGGGATGCAGTTACACAGTGCCTCTTGATTCCTTTTGGTGTTAGGAGCCGTCATAACAGATTATTGAAGATGTTGAGACAATTTTTACAGAAAGATTAAAAGCCCTTAGCATTTTCTCTTAAAAAGATGCAAACAGACAAAAAGTCATTAAATCAAACTGTATAACACGTCAAGACCTTTCATACAGTGGAGTGTAACACAAAGTGCATTACACAAAGTGCTGATAAAATCAAAACAAAATCAAAACAAGAAACAAGATGAAAACTACATGCAAGTTAATTTACAACAGTAAAATTTTGGAAAAAGCGTGACCATGAGCTTGTGAGGTGGACTCAAGGGTGCAGCAATAAGGCAGGAGGCAGCTACATATGCTCCAAAGGTTTTCTTTAAAAAATAAAAAGACAAGCAGGCAGATATCATAAAATATGATGAACACAAAAAATGACAGAAACATATGATAATCTGACAGTGACTTAGTAAAACCAAGAAGCTTATATACACTGGGATGGATGATTGGTGAATGAGACCAGGTGGGTTAATGAGTAGATGAACAACAGGTATGTGTGTGGCAAAGTACACATGAGAACTTGCGTAACAATGACTAGAAACATGAAATTACAAAAACCTGACTAAACCAGTAACAAAACACAGACTTAGAAACAAGGCACTAAAGAAATAAAATACCAGAATTACAAAACACCAAAAAAATCAACAACAGTGACAAAAGAATTAAACAATGATGGCTGTAACATAAAGGCATTTGGACTTCTGTGAGGAGCTCTCCTGTCATTTTATAGTTTTCAGATTGCTTGAAAGTTTTTTTTTACTCTTGGTTTCACTTCTGTTTGATAAGTTTTAAGCACTAAAACTACTTGTAAAACTATAAATTTTGTTGTAGCTTGAAGTACATGTCTTTAATCCAGAAAAGCATTATTGAAGCATAAACTGTTTGATAAAACTTGTTTACTGGTTGTTGATATAATGACTGAAAGCAGAGTGATAGAACTGCTTCAGTGTGCAGATAACTGGGAATAAACTGAAAGTATTGCTCTCTCATTGACTAAACTAAATATATATATATATACATTGTGTGCCTTCGTGGCTGTCTTGTAATCCAGATCATCTTTCTGCATCTGTGCTAAGGGGAAACGTGTTCTACTAAAGCCAACTCCAACTGTGCACAATCCACTGCAGCCAAATTCCATTAGATGTTCAAGCTTTAAAATATTTTTCTCCGTAACTGATCCCCAAGAATAATTCAGGCTT